>JAQFZA010000025.1:0-123262 GCA_034695115.1 Desoria olivacea | reverse complement strand
TCGAGTCCATAGACACTTTTAGCATCTGATAGTTCTCTGTTGGGGCGAGCTCTTTTTTACGTTTGTAACGTTTTATTGAGCTTATCTATATCTCCGAAGGCGTTAATCCTGCGAAAAAGTGGAAATTTAGAAGGAGTTCAATAAATGGACTCGGCAGTCTCTCTGTGTGAGATTTCTCTTGTTTAATCTACGTAGCGTGGATTAGCCGAAGTTACGGAAGCAATCTGAGAAAGTGTAGAGGGTAGACCCATTCTCCAATAATACTTACCACCACCAGCAGATTTCAAGATATCTTTTCCTCCACACTGCATTGTTTTCGTTTCGTGTTGCTCCAAAATGTAAATGCACCTTCACTTTCTTGTCTGTACTCGTACATAATATGTATGCAGGTGGAATAGAAGAAGTTAGAGAAAGATTTGTTTTCGTATTGTACAGCGAGTTGTGAAGAAAGAGTGTGGAGCAACAAACTCAGGGCATTGAAGGGTTGCAAATCTCGTAGAAGTTTACCTCCACACCAAAACCAATGCATAAGTAAAGTAGCCATTCAACTCCTATAGTTTCAACTTCCTCTCCATACTTTCCCCAGCTTCTAATTCGTGTAATGGTTATGTAGCTTATGTCATTTAGTTTATCCCTAAACTACAAGGTTTAGAAGTCGGTGGCTTCGAGTGAAAGGTGTACATGCCAATGTTTCAAGTTTAGTCTCGTATCTAAATATAAATAGGCTGGGAATGAAAAGGAAAGTACATGCATATGCATACTACAAATAATTTCTTGAGTGCTCTGAACTATTTTTCTATATGTTTTCCTGTTTGGAAAGAATAAGAAATATGAAATGCAATGTCGGTCAGTATGGGTCGGTTGAGTTTTGATAGAAAGGCAGACTGAGTGTTTAAAGTCTCAATACTTTGTATTTAAATTTGGACGGTTCTTCGTAGACTTTGTAGAGGGTGGAGAGTGAGAGAAAAAGCTGGATTTTCATAAGGCGTGTCGGACTTTCTTTTGAGGTATGCAAATGCATAGAAGAGTTGTGATTACAACTATGGTGTCGTGTATAAGGTTTGGTGTATGTGTAATGGATTAAGTATATGTTTCGGAATTGAATTTGACTTAATAGACTTGGTCACACTACCACACCATACCATAATCATCATATTATTATCAACATCAACGAGGGTAGTAGTAGTACAGTGCAACGGAAACGGACTAAAAAGTATGGGTTATGTGAAGTATATGAACACAGCGGAGGCAGATTACTTAAAATGTTCAAAGTTAAACTTAAAAGTTTAATAAATGTTGATTTGCCTCCTGCAGTTTATTTGTTCTTTCCACGACTGTGGACAGGGACGGTTTGGTGTGGGTTTTTGTAAATTGCGAATAAGGATTGAAGGTTTAAAGAGTTGAGGATTTGAAGAAAGTACGAGGAGTGTGGGTTTTGTTTTCTACAGGATTATGCACGAAGTCTTTGGAGAAGGAAGTGTTGGATTTTGTTTGAATTAGTTATTCGGGGGAACGGTGAGGAAATGGTTAATAAGTGTGAAGGGACGTCATCCTGTTTTTCCCCGAGCTGTTTTTTTTCGGGACAACATAATAATTGCGTGTAAGGAAGGACAATAAGCCGTGTATGAAAGGGTTTCGTCAAAAGATGACTCGAGACTTGAGAGTTTGCCTCCCTCCATAAGTTGGGAAATAAGCTGGCGAAATACTATTCCTATGTCATACGATGTCTAGAATCCTGTAAGTAGTTGTTGTGTTACAGAATCTGGAGAGTTGGAGATTGTGAGGTAGAAGAGTGTGCTTAACTTAAACATTACAGAGATGGAGTGTGTTCAGTGTTGGAGCATAAGTAAAGATATTCAAAATATTTCTAATATCTTATGCTGCTAGCATTTCAATTACGTGACTGAAATGTGAATCTTCGTAACCTACATTTAAGTCGTTATGTATCGTATTTTTGTGTACACCAGCAGGATTTTATAGCCAGAATGAGAGCTTCCATGCATAGCCACCTTCCGCGGTCTCCAACCTCCTGTCGAATGCTATTCTATTATTATAGACATTATTTTCGAAAACCTGCGTAAAGGGGATTTGCAAAGAAACGCTTATTGGGTACTGGGCTGTTTTTTAGAAGGTATCTATACCGATTGTGAGACTTTCCTTTTCATATGTCAGTGTTTAAATTGCAATGAATTTTTATTACAGGGTTTTGTTTTTGTATTTAAAGTCTGTGATTTGTTGGATTTGATTTACAAAAAAGTACAAATAGGGGTAGGAGCAACGAATAAAGTGGACTAATAGGATTTGTACATATCCTGTTTGGATATCGATCAAGTTGCAGCTGCAGCTATATACATACAGTGCCAATGTTAATGCAGGGAGTCATTGCATTGACCGACTTGGCTGGAATGAAATTACCCTTTGGGACTTGTAAAAAAACATGTAAAAAGGGAACCACCGAGGCAAAACCCATTAGAGGGGTGTTGTTAGTGTGAAGAACATTATGTAATCCAGTACTTGGTGTCAGTAGTCATGTCAGTTCACCTTCTTTTGGAACCTTTAACGACTTTCCCCTTTTGAATACGAGTCCTTGATGGGGTTGTGTATCTGAATACATTTTTGTTTGTATGCTTCTTATTTTATGCACATTTATTTGTTTGCTTCTACGGACGGAGGACGATAATGTTGTTGACGTGAAGGATGGCAAACCCTTTGGATTTTAATTTGGTTTGATGCAAACCCGCTGAAGATAATGAATCAAAATATGAATAAAAATCACGGGAGTAGGGTGGATTGTATCACAAAGTGTAGCTTTGGCATATTTTGTGATGTGTATGTAGCAGTTTATTAAAGTTATTTAGTACATAGTATATGCAGATAGTAACAATGACTACAAATGATTAACTTGAGTTTTTGAGGACCGAAGAGATGTTAAATCCCGAAGGAGTTGTACACTGAATTTGTGGTGAATGATTAATCTTCGGCCTATTTTTACTTAAATGTGATCTAACGATTTGATAAGGAAAAGGAGTTATCCAGGGATTTTTGTAGATTAAAATTTTAAATAGGCAGCCTGCCTGGCAGCTTTTCGATCTTTCTGAGCTAATCTGGAAATGTATATGTAATTCGCTTGTTTAGACAGTTCTTATTGAGAATATTAATATGGACGGTTTGAAACCATTTGGATTTGATTGTCAAACTGCTTCACTTCATTTACTGTTTTGTTTCTTAAATTGAGAATATTTGTGGAAAGTTATATACTCTTCGGCTACAATTCAAAGGGCTTACAAAAGACATATCGCAGGATATAATCTTCAGTTACAATTTCCGGAAGGTGGGTTAGACTATAGGATGGTTGGAGCTTTACATTGCAGTTTTTCTATTGTCTCTCTTGCTATTTTAGTGGCACGTTCTGGTAATAATTTATCATCAGATGTGAATGAATCTGCCAGATTCTGTGCCAAAAAACCCTCTGGTTTTATTTTATTTCAAAGTTGGAAGTGAAGTGTAAATGGAATAATTTAGAGGATGATCAAGTTGATATAGAAAGATAAGAGATAAGGGTTCTTCTGAAATGAATTGAAAAAAGGGTAGATGATCCTGATCCTGGATTTATATTTGTGAATATGTACAGCAGCGTTTGTAGCTTAATGTCTTGTATGTATACTACAGAGGATACAACAAACACAAGCGTATAATATTTCAATTGATTTGGGTTGTCAAAAAGTTGAGTTTGTACTAGTATGGATTGAGTATGGGGAAGTTTTTCTGGAGTTGCTAGGGAGTTGAATCAATTACACAAGGCACAAAGGGTCATTTGGGACTTTAGTGTATTCTGTGAAGGCCTAATGTCAGAATTCCCTTTTGAAATCTCAATCAATGGTTTTGATACGGCGAGTGATAAATTACTTCCCTGCCTCAATCTGGCCTGGCTTTAAAGGATTTTCAGATTCCATTTGTGGATACTATTTTGACATGGAATTTTTAATACTGAGCCGTTTTTTAGTGTAGCCATTTATGATATAAAGTTGAAGCCGTGTTTTAAAAGTTTTGAAGTACCCAAATCGAGGCTGGCTTTATGTGAACTGTTTTCTCTTTCAAAGGGGATGTGTAATTTGCTTAAAAAATCAGGTCGGATTGAACATACTGAGTTGGTACTGCTTGACTGGGATTTTAAAGTAATACAGAAGCAGTAGGTGAGGGATTATTTCAGGAGAAGCTGTATTACAATTTATAACCGGACCAGGAAGTGGTGGAAATATGTTGACTGTGATGATAGATACATTTAGGCCGATGTAGGAAAGGGTGGAAGATTCGCGGATCAGAATCGCTGACACTGCTTCTTGTGACTGGCAATTTATTTTTTAAGGATGAATTAAATGCTCCGTCTTCTCGGTGTCTACTGGCAACCCGTTTTTTGAACTCCTTCTTAGAATACCCACTCCGGCATTTGTCTCCTCTGGTCTTGTGGTCCACTTTGGTCGGCTTGTCCCATTTGACGGGGAAAAAGAAAAATTGATGGGGTTTTGCTACTTACCACCGAGACTACCCAGTTGCGGCTGGCTACTGCTGTATATACCTTCCTATATGTGATGGTTATCCCCATCTCCGTCTGCTTCGGGTCTCTTAGCACTTGAAAAGTGGGTTATATTACATGCATATGGGGAAGCCGGTGTTTAATATCGTGTGAGGATGAGAGAGGACAAAAATGTGGCCTGATTTATAGTCTCCCTTCAAACAGTTCCTAACTTAAGTCTCCAATCCTTTTCAAACTCTTGTCTCTTTTGGGAAATGGATCATTTTTATCGCAACTCCAGCCACATTCAACATACAGACTTACATACACACGTAGCCCTTAGTAGCTCCTATTCCTTCTAGTACTATAACTCTGGTAGTTTTTGTTGTTGGCCGATTCGTGGGAGATGAAACGGTGTAGAGTTAGTCACAGTAGCTTCTTTCCTCGTCATGTCCGTAATGTTATAATGAGGTCACTGCGGGTGGTGTCGATCCCATAATTTTCTATCGCCCTTATTTAAATCCAATACAGTTTACTTTCACGACTGCCTTTATTTTATCGAGTATCTTATTTGAAGAACGGTACGGTCGTGGCATTTTGTCCAGTCTAGAGTCTTGAGAGGAATTTGAATTCTACATTATTTGGCTTATGATTCGATCACTTTTATTATGAAGTTTGGCGAAGGAGAAATTCTGAATTATTTGAATTGTGGCAGTTGTTTTTTTATGATTCATATTGCAATTTATGACTATTTGTAGATTTTGGAACTTCTGCACTTGACCTTGTGGGTTAATAAAGCTAGATACATTTTCGTGTTACTTGGACAATAAATTTCTTTATGAACTGCCTTTGGAAGTTGGCAATGGCCAGAAGTAAGTAATGATGCTAAATATATTATGAAATGGAAACAAATGTACGACAGGGATCAGTTGCCACTGACTCTGACCCTTAAATGTGACCTTCATCCTCTACAACATTTTATGCTGGAGGGTATGGAGAAAGTGGAGAAATCCTCAGTCGTAAAGGCCCGTCCTTGATTCAGTTTATAAAAATCTATATGGGAGGATTAATTTAGTAGGATTCAGCGACTCTGGATTTGCCTAGATTCTCATTCAACATCATCCATTTGTTGTTGTTAGTGTGGACTTAAATTCGCACAGTGTAGAGAAACACGGCCGTGACCGCTATTCAGCTTCAGAATTTCCAGACTGCTTCTTTCCAAACCATTGTATGTCAGGGATGACCCCGTTTCGACTGCACATTATGGTTTAGAAATAGTTTGAATGTTTCTAAAAAAAACTCCAAGGAATAGGATATAGAAATGGGGAGGATAAGATTGGGACATTTTCTCCATAAAGGAAAGTAGAACAATGGGAATGAAATGGGAAGTACATGTTACTGTTACGCTTTGAACATTTCCCTGGAAGAGATATGTCCAAATGTTGAATC
Source organism: Desoria olivacea (assembly GCA_034695115.1). Taxonomy (NCBI): domain Eukaryota; kingdom Metazoa; phylum Arthropoda; class Collembola; order Entomobryomorpha; family Isotomidae; genus Desoria; species Desoria olivacea. The sequence continues at coordinate 117,300 of JAQFZA010000025.1, read as the reverse complement.
GTTACATGTGTCCCCTCATCTCCTCATTTATTCCCGAAGAAAACAGGGGCTCAACTTCTTTTTCCGTCAGATTAAAGCGTTCTGGAAGAAAAAAGGTTATCTACCCTTTTTCTAATAATCCTATAGATTGCTATATGGGTCACTTGGAGATTCAGAGATACAATAATGTGATCTATAGTAAAGGCGGATATGAAATGATAGGATGTCATCAGGGACGTTTTGTCTGCAGCATTCATATTCAGAAAGTATGGAGTCTATAAGAAGAGATTGGAATCGTTGGGATGGGAAGGAGGACAGTTTGTCTTTTTGATTTCTGACACAAGTTTATTTCCCTTTAACTGGTGAAAAATATGTGTACGGGTTTTTTAGCCTTGTTAGAAGAATCTTGTAGTAAATATTTTCTCCATCTCCGTATATTTTATTTCCCCCTTTACTTCTTTCCATTACGTTTTGCGTACTTAGTGCGAGTTCATTTCATTTGTAGTAAGATGTGTTTTATAGGTAGTCTGGGGTCATGAAACTATGAGTCATATTATTCTTGCTTTGTTCCTTAGCCTGTAACAAGCCAAATTCATTTCTTTTGTCCTTGTCAACCTAACCTTTTTCAGTTAAAAAGGGAAAAGTTTCGGTTTCCAAAGATGGAGAAAGCGATCGTGTTTTTGCTTTGTATTGGAAGTGGCCGTTGTGATTTAAATCATTGTGGATCTTAATTTTGCGGTGTAGAAATTTCAATGAAGCCATGCAAGTAGAGAAAGACTTTCTTCAGCCAGCTGTTTGCAACTGTTTGAATGTCCTGTAGGAAAATTGGTTTAGAAAGGAAAGTTCTTAAAAAATAATATCCAAATATTTTTAGTATTGGAGTAATAAAGCCGGAGGAAGGAGGGGTGTTCCCTCTGTGTCTGTATTTGTTTCCAGTGGCTGTGCAGAGTTTAAGGGAAGTTGGCTTGTTTGGAAGTGAGATGACAAAGTAGGAGAGAAGCAATAAAGGTGCTTTGCTTGATGCCTTCATGTTTTTAAGGCTTGATGTTAAATAAGGCCAAGCCAAGCCAGGTCATCTCAACATACAAGGCATATGCAGGAACAGAACGACGGCAAGCCCCAATGAGACGAGTTAGAGTGAATTTTTATTACGTTTTTTTGCCAACATTATTGTCCATTTAATGGCTCTTTCTTCCACTCTTTTCATAATAGGGGAATTGGAATTTGGCCGTTCCTCACATCAACATTCGCATTAATTTTCCCACGAGTCCTTATGGAACATTGGAATTACACACAGGCATTGTATAGAAGATATTGTTGACCTGATGAATATATGTGTGTTCTTTTATTTTAACTATCACAACATCAAGCCTTTTAGGATTACATTTTTGTTTCTCTGACTTGACTTGAATACGGGAAGAGAAGTCATCTGTATTGGTTTACTTATTCTACAGATTCTTTATTTGCAAGTTCTGGGTCCTTTGGTTGATTTGATAGTGTCGTTGGATGGTGGATGTTAGGTATTTAGTGCATTGTACAAGTTATATTGTACGAGCATGAGAGGCGAACGCTGCTTGTTTGGCAGGGCTGAGGACAGTTTTACAACTGTGGGTTGATGGTTAATGGAAGTCAACTTTAGTTGAATTCACGGATAACCCTTTTTACGATTTAATGGGAAGTTGGTCTGGGAGTCTTTCCAAAGGGTTTCATTTATTGGTGATTCGGAGGGCTGTTTGCTTTGCATTTATTTCCCTGCTTTACTTCCCTCACATAAACATTTCAAGGAACTATTACTCCCAGAAATGTTTCACTGTTTTGGTAAATCTCTGGAACTCCTTGTTTTTGTTCAGACTGTAGTGAGAAGTTTCTGCTTGCTTTAAAAAGTATAACTGCTCGAGTCAGGCAGTCACAAAATCACTAACTGGCGCGGAATGCCAGTGGTATGTTTTTGTAGTGCATATTCAATTTTTGAACTTAAGGAATTAATATGAGGAACCACATGAAGTCATGAAACCTTTTGACCTTACACACGTATCTCTTTTGATACGTTTATTAGCTCAAATCTCAGGGAATGAATAGAAATTAAGGGACGACCACAGAAGGTTACGTCTGTACTTGCCATACAGTTTTTTGCGGAATAACCAATAATACTAATAACTAAGTATTTATGGGCTAGCCATTAGTTTTGCAGAATCATCAAAATCAAAAAGAAGTATCAGAAGGAATTCATAGTATTTCTTCGGCTAATGCTGAGAACGAATAAAATAAATATTTGAAGAAATACAAGGAAACAAATGTGCAAACAAACAAACTAATTAATTAATGTGTATTTTATTTCTATTCCAGGTGATGCTAGTGATCCGACCGAATCTTCCAGCAGGAGCGAAATATAAGTGCGTTTTTGGCTCAGCCCCTCCAACGGACGCTGAACTGAAACCTCACGGGCTTGAGTGCAAGACCCCGTCAGTAAACTATCGACCTGTGATACCAGATGACCAGGACCACATCCAGGTAGACCTGGCTGTTCGCTCCTCAGAGACGAACAAAGACTTTGTGAGTCGGGCTTTCTACTATTACAACTGCTCCCGTCACATGAGATGCAGGTCATGTGTCAAGTCAGCCTGGGGATGTAGTTGGTGTGTGTATGAAAACCGATGTGTTCATGACACCGCAGTCTGTAATTCTTCTACTATCATCAGCGGGGAGAAAGTTGGACTCCTCCACATGATGCATCAAGTAAGATCTTTCATTCATCCTTAACTGTAATGTTTATTACCGACGACCAACAAACAGGGTATTGTAAATTAAGAATGTGGGTATCTAAGCAAAACAGCTATAGTGTATTATTATTAGTTCCTGATCCTCATGATGTTTATGGATTTCCGTCGTTTATGAAATTCATAAATTCATCCGAAACTAGTACCAACCATGGTCATTCATGCAGGTCATTGGTTTAATGAGCCTAGTATGGGAAAAAACTGATGAAAAAATCAATAAGGGATAAATGCTTTAGGTCATATTATACGGAACTGGGTCAATGGTCTTTAATAGTTTAATCAATACGAATTTGTTTTACTGAACTGGTAGAAGCAGGCAGTCTGGAATATCTATCCTACAGATTTCGGAAACTTTAACACGGGGAACTAGGTGTTTTGTACTTGGTGTCTACTTTATTTGCTTTCTAATCAAGTCGTATTAAGTAAAGAGATATTTTAGAATTTGGACTACGATTCGGTTTTGTCCTGCTGTTCCCAGAGCTGATGAAGAAATCAATAACTCATTTCCGACAAGCCCTTAACCCCTCTTTAATACTAACGCTGATCCTCTGATCCATTGACACTCATCTTCACTCGTCCAATATAATTGTTATCAGGAAAGTTGGCTAGTCAAATTTTGACTTTCACCCAGAAAATCAGTCACGATTTGTATCCATACAAGGAAACAGGATAAGATAACCCATCCAGATAAGATGATAGGCATTCAGCATGAACAAACAAGTCGGTGAAACAAATTTCAATCAACTTACATTTGTTCAATGATGATTATACCTTATCATAAAATCATAACTATGTATAGCGTTACTTGTCCTTATGTGTAAATTTCCATGAAAGCGAAGAAGGTAAAAGTGGCTGGCTGGATAGTGACTGGTGTGGCTGTAGGGAGTTAGTGGGGCTGATGATTTTGATGTTGTCGTAATGAAAATGGAGTCTCCCTGCTGAGAAATCAATTTAATAAAAGAGAAAACAAGCGTTTCCTCCATCACGCACACCATCAACTCATCAGACGCACAGCCTAGATTTCGGACTACCTGCTGGGGTCGTCTTCACTCTCGTCCTACCTAACTAATATAAACTTACTACTTCCCTCTCACATCCTGACTTCATTACTCTCTGTCTTTAATCACGTTTCCTCACCATAGGCAAAATATGTAGGAAGTAAAGTCGTAAAGAAGCTATCGATCCGCTGTCCTCTTCTTTCCGACTGTAATTTAAGATCCTCGCTGTGTTGTAGTCTAATATACTGCAGGAATGAGAAGAAACGTATTGGAAGGCGTAGAATATGTCGGGACATATTATGTTTTGGAAAGGTTAATCATGAAAGTATGCTGTTGTTCTAGATTCTAGCTTTTTTGGATGCAGTTAAGCAACCTGCAGTTGCAGTGCAACCTGCTCTTGTGAAGTTATCTACTTACCAGTGAATGACCTTCCCTCATGCACTCTGTCTCCACTCTGCATTTAGGAGGATGTAGATGGGGAGATGAAATTGAGAATACAGTATAAGGGCATGCTGGAATTATATGGAAGTGAATACGTGGAACATGGTTACATGGTATTACTTATTAAAATGGTTTTTAGGGTCGTGAAACATGCTAAAAAGTGCATTGGATTCACGTCAACATCATATCATCGTAGTCTTGTCGTGAGAGTCGTGACACGAAGGTTTATTTCCATTCATTGATGTCTCTATTCATATCCCCGTCTTCGGAGAGTTGGAATGGGTTGCATGTTGAAGGGTAATACTGACGGAAGGGATGGAGAGAGATGGTTTGGCGGTTGTTGGCAGGTCTGATTCGAAGGTGAAGGTTATGCGTGTTTTGTTAGTACGCAAATATCCATATATCCAAATATCCACCAGATGTGTGCACCAACGTAGTGTACGAAATAAGGGTCTGATGATGACGGACGGTATCTTTCGTATATCATCGACGGCCGATATTGATCGTTTCTTAAATGTTAAATTCATTTTAATAAGCTTAGTGGAACCATTTTATATGACAAAATACTCAATCCTGGTGAATTTAGTTAATAGTGGATGAAAAGTACCAAGTCCTGGGATTGATTCCTTTATGTCGAGATGGGCGTAAAGTGACTGAGGAATTGCCCAAAGAGCCACTTCGTGTACTTTCTCTTCTCTCTTTACTAAAAATATTTATCTTCCTTCATCCTTGAATTCTCGACCCACGTCCATAGCTGAGTTTGATGTCAAACTGGTGGACCGGAACTTCGTATAAAAGTATCTCCATTACGAGTAGGAGACGTCAACCACATCAAGAAAAGGTTTCCTCCTCTGCACTTTGCTTCACCTAGAAAAATTGGTAGGGATTGAAGAGATGTTCATTGAGGGATGTGTGAACTTGACTGTGGGTTGACTTGCCATTCATTTCTCCATTCGATACTTTCAAGAACCTTTCACTTTCAACTTTTCCAGACTTTTTCTAAGAAGGTTATTTGAAATGATCTATGACCATTGGTCATTTCATTACCAAACCTCACATCACGCTTCACCGAGTTCACACGTCCAGCAAAGGCGAGACAGGCCACCCTTGTTTATTTTAAAGGGAAAGATGAAAGAAGTGAATCGGGACTCTCGGCCGGATTAATGGATTATAAGGAGCGATGGAGTTTAAAGTAGGGTTAGTATTTAGAGAACGGCATGGGTAGTCTACGGTAGCTTTGTTAGATGTTAGACGGCGAAGGGTAGTCTCACTTTCATTTTTGGTGATGATGGTGTAAAGTCAGTATTGGATTTTTGATGTCATGTGGTGATGCTGGAACTAAGTGTGAGACTATCTATTGTAAAAGTATTATGCTATTTATAACCTCAGTGGGCTGCATATGTGATCAGATATGGCACTTGACACCCATAATAACCCAGAGAAGCCGAAATCAATAAGTTAAGGGAACCGAGAGCATTGAGATTTTAGACTTCCGCATGAACTTGTCAAAACGAACACCTTGCATGACACATTGAGCTCGCCTCCACACTTTCCATTGAAATGGACAGAAGTCGTGGTAAGTTGGTAACTCGGTGAGTTTGAAGTAGTCTGAACCAACACCGCAGACCCCACGGTAATATGGGTTCGTTGAATTATCCTCGTCCAAGCAGGGATCCGTCCCCCATGAAATCATATCCAAAGAGTGCATTGTATAATGTCTTGATGGAACAAGAGATCTAGATTCAATACATCGGGACAAGAAGCCTAGCAACGTCCCTCCGACCAATACCGCATTTAGAAGTAGTAGAGGTACACAACGCCCACACCACACCGCGTCCAAGTTAACAAATGTCCCTGGTCTGCTTGGTGAAGAAGGTCTTGCATTTCCTAGTGTTTCTAGAGTTTCCAGTCCCCTCCATCCAGTACTCAATAATTCCTGGCTGAAGCCTTGTAATGGAATTTCCTATCTTGAATATCTGGATCCATGCATGGTATGCATAAAACGGAAGGTGTAGTAATCCGATGGAAGGGAAAGCACTCTTTTTTGGATGTCTGGGCAGGACGTGCATGGGGCGGTGGTGGAATTGGTATGGTAGTTGAATCCAGGATATCTATAAAAATGCATTATATTGTGTCTGGCTACATCTGAATACAGAAGTAAGTATGTACCCGTAGAATAGTAAATTCCGGGATGCATGCAAGTGCGTACATTCAACTTCAGCTCAACCTTGCAAGGACAGGGAAGTTTTACATAGTTTTATGTATTAGTACGTAGCAGTAGTCTGTGAATAAAAGTGAAAGTTCGGGGGACGATTTACATACAAGACTCTCTTCTTGTGTGCGTGTAGATGTGTGGCTGGATTTTTTTGTTGGATGGTGTGTAGCAGGAATGTTTCTTCAGCCCAGTCCTAAATATAAAAGTTGTGAATTGTATAGGATGATTACATATATGCATGCGATTTGAATAGGATGTTCTGTTGGATTGGAGCACAGAGGCTTATGTTTCTGATAGTAGTGGAGTATGTAGATAGTATGTGTTGGTGTATTGTTGAAAGTGGATGGTAAGTAGAGAAGGTAGCTGAGCTATTGGAATATTTTGAGAGCATGTACGTCGGCAGGAAGACTTCTTACTGAAGGACATTGCATTTTTTATGAACCTCTTTTTGATAGTCGACTGCATTGTGTATTTGTGTGAGAGGCGCTATCTCCTTCACTTTTCACACTTTAGGATAAGAATGACTATTGAGCTGAGGATTGATAACATTTTTCTGTGCAGCTACGGTGCACTTGAGGAACTTGAAGACGGTCCGTACCTTCCCATCCATGCTCATAGTTATGGGTGAAGAAAGCAGTGACAGTGATGATGATGGCTGAGAGACTCCTTGTGTAAAGTAAACTATTTGCCTTCCTTCAACGAGGGAGGAAACGATCTGGCTGGATGCAAAAATTTGATAGCTCTGCATTTTTTCACTGTCGCCCTATTCAAGTTGGTTGATCTGGAATGATGGGGACTTTTTACTTGATTGAAATCCTTCATGCCTGCCCGTTCTTCCGTCTTCTCTTCGTACACTTTGATGGTGATAAAATCAAGGAAGATGTGCAGTGGGGATGGTCTATTTGAACTCTGCCTGACTGTTCTGTAAATGAGCTGACTGGAAGTGGATAAGGTCAAAGTCATGGGAGGGTAGGAGCTCCAGTCTTTGTCATTCGTGATGATCATCTGGATTGTTTACTGGCAGGGCATTTCATCCTAAGGGAAATAAATGGGTCTTGGGACAGTTTTAGGTTTCGAGGTTTAGATGAGGGTGCATTTTTTAAGAAAAATGTACGGGGGTAATACAGGGCTTATGCAGTTTGGGACTTGGATTTTCGTTGCTACTAACCCGAGTCCATTTTCTACGTCTTGTACAAGATATTCATGGACTAACAACGCGATCGGTTGATACTCTTCAGCTCAGTTAAGATCGCAGAGCAATAAATGAAGTAAATCGTACGAGTTCTGGCTTTCAATGCAAACAACAAGAAGTATTGTATCTACTTCTAACATAATATGCAACATATTAATATAGAATCTGTTCCACCCAACTGCTTACTCAGAAAATATAAATATGTATGCCTCTTTTTTTTTAATAAACTGAAAGCCTGAAAAAGCAATACAATTACAGAAGCAGAAAAGTTACTCGGTAGGCCATGTTTCCTGGAAATCAGAGTTAACAACATGGGAAGGTTGTAGGAAGCTGAAAGTAGTTATTTATTAGAAAAGGTGATGTCAAGTCATGCAAATAATCTTTGTAACAAACCCTCTTCCTTTGAAACCGTGAAATGAGCTTTTGTGTTCCCATTTCCTAGAATCCAAACTGAGAAAAATACATAACATACGCTTTTTTAGGCTGGGTAGATCTTTAATAACCCAGTCCGTCAGAATTTCTTTACTTCGTTAACTTTGAATTTGAATCCTCTCATTTCAATTGAGTTCTAGAAGAATCTCAGAGCTAGAAATGGCCTGAAATCTGAGGAAGGCTTTAGAAGGCATTACTAGAAAAGATTACGAAAGGCAAAATACGTTGGAGAGGAAGATTGGAGATCCTGACGCGTCTTGATGTGATGAAATGTTGTGTTTAAATGAGAATCCTCATCTTCTGTGTTGAAGATCCGACGCAGTGCAACTAAATACCTTTCCTTCACTTATAGTCTGCTTTCTTTGAGTGTATTTATACTTCGGCAGATCCAGATTTCCAAGCTTTTGTTGATTGTTAGTGGATGCCTTCTTTGTTTGTTTGCATGTTGATGCAGACGGGAATTACAATGAGGAGCGTCATCGGCATATTTCATTCCCTTAAAACGTGGAACCAAGGGGAAGTCGATTAGTGGATATTTGACTAGTTGAAGAAATACACGCTGATAGTTGAGCTTGATTGAAGATGTTCTTGAGATGGAAATGGATGAAGGAATTTTAATTTGTAGATCCTTGAAGGAGCTTTTAATTAATTTACGGCTGATTTTTTTTAAGTTCCTGTCTGTTCGTCCACAGATTAGGAATGATATATATATATAAACAAAAGGGAGGTGTTATAATTTAACTTATGTAACTTTGAACTTGTTGAACAAAGCTGGAATGATAAAGTGTTATCAGGAAAATTAATATTGCTTCTAGGGACAGTCGACAGTCTCTTCTTGGCTTGTCAAATGTCATTTTCATATACAACCATATTTTCATATACCTAGTTCTTATCAACTGTATGAGTTCAATCTAAATTCTAAAATAGTTATGCATAGTGGTGTATAACACACATAATGACAATTTCGTCATTACGATTTACGAAAGTGTCAAGGCACATAAGGCTGAGAGGATTGAAATAATTATTTTAATAGGACTCGAGTAGTTGCTTAGATTAGTGCAGTCTTGCATGTATCTTACGCTTTAAAACATGTTACGTCAGTAGTTTTGTTTCTTGTATGTAATTTTGTGTACGAGATGGACGAATACAGTACACAATGGAATTAAGTAACTACTTTTGGTAGCCTGTACAAGCAACCGAAAATTTTGAGCGTACTCGACGATGAACTTAAAACAGGAAAATTGTTTTCGAAAAGAGATTCCCATTTAGATTAGAGGTCTTTGACTACTCAAATGATAAAATTGGATATGACAATCTTATATTGTATCCTTTGATTTGTCTTCGGCTTGTTGATAATGAGATTGGGACCCGTTTTAGAATTTCAGGGTGCTCGTATTTGTAGGATATTTGTCGTCGGAATAGGCTGGGGGAAATGGAAATACACTGTTTATGTCCCCCTTGGAAAATATTTTAAAATGAGAATGTAATGAAATGGAAAAATCCGTTTAAAATAGTGTCAGAAGGAATAAATGGACTTGGGGGACTTGTTTTTCAGGGGTGACTCAGTTGTTTATTATGTAAAGTGTTTGGAAAGTGATCAAATAACAGCCCTATTTGTCGGTTTGAAGTAATCGGCTGTGCTACTCTACTGTGTGTTGTAGGACGGGTTTGAATCTAAAGTAGGAGATTTAGTCCTCCGTTTTAATCTTACAGTCAGTGTGTACAAAGTCCATCACTAAGCATTTATTGTGGGTTCATTAAAGAGTGAAATGACTCGACTTGTGTTTGAAATTGACATCGTTGACCATGTTAATCGATCAGCTTTGGAGCATGTATTTGGTATTTGTCGACTTTTGACATTTGACCCATACATTTATTAGGATTTCAATGATTCGGTAGGTTTTCTAGCTGACGTTATTTGTAAATGATGGTCCTGTGAAAATTAAATGAAATTCAAATGACCTACTTCTGGAAATAATTAATTACAAATTGATATTAAAATTGGACTCTTGGGCTATTGGCTTTGGATTTATAAATGCAAAACAATACTTTCCTAACAGTTGACACATTTTTTTTGTTCCAGAATCCAGCTCAAATGGCAACCCATGGGTCAGGATTCTGTCCCAGATTCCGGGCTCCAACTGAGCCGCTTCTAATGGCCAATAATGTAGCCAAAAGAATGCGTCTCGAAGTGGAGAATTTGCCTCGACAGGTGAGTTGGTTTCGGATTATTTTCAGAGCTCATTGATTGTCTGACAAGGCTGACAAACACCGTTGGAGAAATACCGAGTAATATTTATCGGAAGCAATAGTCACTGGTTTTGACAAGTTTCTCTGAAGTTGGAAATATACTTAATTGTTCATTCATGGAATTTGGTAGGTTGTAACATTTCGAATGATTTTCTCTTTGCAGGCTAATCATGCTGATGTGCATTGTATAATCGGGATTGAAGACTCAACTGTAAAGGTTTCGGCTAGAATTGATGCTGGTCGATTCGTTGTCTGCGATGAAACTACGGTACGTCTGCTGCTTGTCTAAATAAAATAAAATAAAATAAATTGTATTGTATTTTAGCTAATATTTTGCGACCTGGGGGAGACCAGACTTATTTTGTTTGACCGGTTGTATCGCAAGTGAAATAAAGGCTAAACAAACAAACAAACAAAACGGCGGCTGCAATTGATTTCACATTGACTAATTTTTAGAATCCTAATATTAATTATTACGGCGAATTTGAAGTATCTATGTAGAATTTAGAAATGGTGGAGGAAATTAAACCATTTTGTATTTGTTTAGCTAACCGTGTAGGGAGATTTTTAAGCAAACAATCTTAAGATTAGCCTACCTTTAGTTTCAGAGATTAAATTTTAACTTTTGTATCACGTGCTTGAAAGTTGTGCTTAGAATTTTGTCTAAGCTCGTCCAATTCTATAATCGGAAGTTTAATAACAAAGGGTAAATGATAATGTCGTATGTCGGAAAAGTAAACAAGTTAATCATATACAGAACAGCTCAAAATGTATTTGTGGCTTACATACTTTTTATTGAATAAGAGTGTCTTTTGTTCGTAAACCGATTCTAATTGATATCTCTTGTCACCCCTCAGCTTTCCTACAAAGCTCAACAAGGTGAATACCAAGGGAGCGTCACGGTGATGTGGAAGCAAAATCATCACCTGGACACCATGAACTTTACCTTGTACAAATGTGAGATCTTGGGCTCTCACCGAGGTCACCCTGACTGTTCCTTATGTGTGACACCCCGTAATGCCAAATACAAATGCACATGGTGTGGGGAACAATGCACATTTCGTGATACCTGCCTCAAGTCAGCCGTTTCTAAATGCCCTAAGCCCCGTATTGATGTGGTAAGTATAATAACTCTCAATATCTTGTGCGTGGTTTGAATCAAGTTAATGAGGTTTAGGAGAAGGTTTGAGGCAACTTTTTACAATAAAATACGCATGATGGACACCTTTTCAGCTTTTTTAGCTGAGCTTGAGAGAGTTTGGTAGCGTAGATTGCTTTCAGAGTAATTTTGGAGTCCGTGACATCTACTTTCTGAAATATCTTTAAAGTAGAGGGGCTTAGTTTTAAACGCTATGAGTGATATTATCCCGTTGACTCATACTTCTCCGATTTTCTAACTCTCTGTAGTCTTCCTCTTGGAAATTGGCAAAATATCTTTATGGAATCAAAATGTCGGAGAAAGTTCCGTTGTTGTCCTGGGTGTTCTACGTAGTTAAATATGAAAGATGTATTTATTTGTGAAAATATTGGTTCGTCGTTGTCGTTCCAAGTCATGGTGAGTTATTCAACTGGCTCATAAAATTCCTCGTCTTCTTACTTCTTCAGAAGTCAACTTAGGTTTGTCTAGACATTCACTATAATATTATTGGGACTATATAGGCGGTTAAACAAAATTGATCCTGTTGCAGTTTACTATGAACTTGATAGGAAAATGTGTGCTTGTAGGGTTACGGCATATATGTTTTTCCTTGAGTAAAATGTAGCTGCAAAGTCTAAGGTCCCTCTCTATACCCGAAATAGGCAAGATTGGGGCTACTGATATGAAGGATTTATTATGACGGGTTATTTTTTGCCAACTCCCTCAGAAAATTGCATGAGGATCATGATTTTCAGTCTAAAATTATTTGACATATGTAGACAGCATAGAGAGGCAATTTGGTTTTCTGTCCTGATTTTTAGCCCAACAAAAAATTCGACTTCTTTATGAAGTATAATGATGTAATTTCCATGGTCAGGTTGGTTGGTGCGATTGCCACCGGAGAATGTAATGTAGAAATGCTTCCGTGGCTTCGTCTTTCGATATTTATAGCGAGCCTGACGGTAGCTGGTAAATAATTGTCACATGAAAAGGCATGTGCTATGTATTTCTCCTTCCTACTAGGGTGCCTACACTTGGAGGAAGAGAGAAGAATGCGTGGTGGGTATATCTTTATATAAATCTTTACAGGGGATGGAATTGAAACCGGAAGGGAACGGGACGGTGATGATTGATAAGTCAATTACTGTTATTGATAGGGACGGAGGAAAGGATTCTCTTGTGTTGAATAGAGAGTCAGTTCATTGTTATCCTCGGGTTGATCGTGGCCGTCCTGGGTGGATGAAGACTTTGATAGATAATAATAATGGAATGGGAAACAAATAATAGAAAAAGACGGCTTCTCCATCAAAGGGATATAAAAACTTAAGTTTTCCAATCCACTAAATGCATTTCTCCGGTATAGTCTGTCCCATCTTCTGCACCTAGAAAGTAGAGTGTATTGTATACGTACATATAACAACCTCGTCTTATCAGCTCGTTGGTAATCTTATCCTTACTGTAAGGTGGGTGCAGTATTCTTGTAGTAAAGTCGGAGGTAAGTATGAAAGAGTAAGTGAAATGTATTGAGGGAGTAGGGCTTAACTATGTGGTACTATCAGGGTCGTAAGTACAAATATAAAGCCTCCTCTTATGGAGCTATACGGAAATAGAGTAGATGAGGAGAGTGAAAAGATTAATTCTTCTTGTATTTCTTGAAAAGCCAGCGAAGGGAAACGAAAGTAAATGAAGGAGAGGATGAAAGAAAGGCGAGATGGAGAGCGAGGTGGTTGGTTGGTCGATGGTGGTGGTTTGTGGTGGATGAATGCTATTGACATTGGATGCAGTGATTTAGATGAGACTCTTGAGAAAGAATGGAGAAATCAGGGAAGTCAAGCCAACATGAGTCAAAAGACTCGTGGAGAAAGCAGAATAGGAGGAAGCGACTCTTCTTATGGAACTTACAGCCTTGATATGTATTACTCGCTATACGGCTTCCAGAGAGGTTTTGAAGGTAGACATAATAGGGATGAGGTTGTCTTAGGAGCTTCTCAGGCACGGAAATAGTGACTACTTCTTCGTAGTAGTGAATGGAGAAAGCACTATCCCCTCTGGTCGTCATCCTAGACTAAATACGCATTGTTTATGGTAGTGGCATGTACTAGAGTATAAGAGACATTGTTGATAGTGGATGGTCCTCTTGGTTGGAGAGAGAGAGAGGATGATTAGGCTCCTCGCTGTTGTTGTTGTTCATGATGATGATAATGATGATGACGAAAGGACGGGATTGTATTCCAGGAACTTGTGTTGTACATGTTAACAAAGTTACACATCGGGAAGGGAGTTCTTATTCTTTGAGAATTTATCAGCCTCGACTCTCGAGGAGCTGTGAATGGGTGACATCCGCTAATGATGGAAATGGATCGTGTGTATTGAAGGATGGGATGATTGTTTACTGCAGTGACTGATAAATTGGTAATTGCAGTCGGTTGTAAGAAAGGAAAGCAGACGTATGAGTTGGAGGAGCTTTGGAAGATCAACGATCGGCTGGGCTGGAATATGAAGGAGGACAAAGGTGGAGGATTGTTTGAGGAATTTTAAATGGTTCTTTGGTAGATAATTCTTGGGATTGGGTACATTTTTTACTACATGATTAAATTCGGTTGTTGGCAATGGAACATATATTTAAGATGAGAAATTACTAAACAAGGACAATGTTATTGGGACTTGTAGTTCATTAGAAATAATATGGAATTTAAGAACAGCCAACTGAAAGAATGTCTAGAAGACGACGGGCAAATCGAGGTAATTTATCTAATGATTTATTACACGCCGATGTCGGCATGTTTCCCCGTTAACTTCCTGTGCCGAGTTTTACTTATCTGGCCAATTCTCCCCTTCACTGCTTGGTGATCTTGTTGGGTCCTAATGAGATGTTCACTTGTTCATATCCATCCAGTCAATTCCGTAGTGTGTAAAAGCAAGAGTGAATAAGAATAAGAACTTCTATTCTAAATACAAAGGATGTACAAAGGATGTAGGATATATTTATAGGTGCTTGATCAGCTCCAACTTAATTCCAGCTCCTCAGATTTTGACCGTTGAGAAAGGACACAAGGATGGATGTGGTGCTTCTGGTCACATCACACGTGTGGTTTTCCTAGTTTGGTTACTTCGTTAGTTGTTCAACAGACTCCTGCTAACGTATTCGTACTTTCTTATAAGGTTGTCTATCCTCGTCAGACGACAGAAATTGCTCGTCGGAAGAAAAGTGCAACGACTTAATCTCAGCGTATACACTTTTTGAGAAGTTAACGTGGTCGGTGGGGGTGAGAGAGTTGAACAATTGAATAGAGGAATAATGGCAGTCCATTTATTTGCACTTGTCTTTATTTCCCTTTCTGCTATTTATCCCCCAGTTTCTTCTTGTCAAGGACGGATTGTTCCATCCGACGTAAAGGAATCTGTAAAAAGAAGTCCAAATTGCTTACCCGGACTTGAATGAGCTAACTAACTGTAGGAAACTCTAGAGAACTGAATACAGTCATCTATACAAGATCCATCGGACCTGCTATCCTATAGAAAAGAAGAAAGTGCTTGTGGCTCAAAATTCATTGATATTGGTAATAATAACCAGAAGTTAAGAAAGGGGAGAAGCGTGTCCGGATGAGACTTCTGTGTTCCACACGAGGCGATATTTAATAACAAGACTTGTTCAACAATAAGCATAAGCCAAGCCGGTTGCATGATAAGTAGGCAGAAGTGGAAGTCTGGGCTTTCCCGTCTTATTATAAGAGTTAATGGGACTCCTTTAAATTATATCATCATTCTTGGCAGTAGTTGGACTGTTGGAAGTGTGTATTCCTATTGCCTCTCCTCTCATTACGGTCTCAGTTTTATTTATTACTGAAGTTGACAGCTTTCCCCTCAATTTCCACAAGAACCTAACTCATTGTGAATGACTAAGCCAGGCCAGACCAATCTTTCTGTGAGGAAACCACAGCCGGCGTACAATAGAAAGTATTTCCACGTTCATTCTCGCTTAATATTGTCAGTATACTCTCTCTCTCTCTCGTTGTATGATCTAGCTGTGTGGAAAAATTAGTCGGAGGAGTAAAGATGGATATGATTAGCTAAGGGTACGGGGGAGGAGAGGATTGATTAAAACTTGAGAGAAATCCGTGTGAGCTAATTACCTCAGACATGGTTGAAATTACTCGATTTGTCTAAGAGTTCTGGGGACTTTTGAAGTTCGGAGTAATAAAAGCCGACGTTGCCCTTTCAAGTCGGTTTCATAGCTCAGCTTTAGAGAAGATTTGATTTCCACGTTTTTTTTAGAGTTGATGAGCTTTAGCTGTATGTATAGTGAAAGGAAGGTTTATTGCTTGTATAATTGATATGACTGTAGAATTGTGGATTCTGGCTGATCTCGCCTGCTTGGTTGCGGTGCGGTATCTCGAACGGGTGTTTTTGGTACCCGCCAGGCTGTCGATCGGACACGAAAATGCTTGTTAATTAGAATTCGACTTGATTTCAAAATTTGTAATTGAATGTCGTCGGAAGTGAATAGAAATGTTTTTTTCTACTGCAGAGTCAAGAGAGGCAGTTTGTAAAATGAAGAATCCTGTTCAAGTACTTGAAGGCAATCATCTTTGAGGTCTTTGAAGAAGTTTTGAAATAGCAGCTGTTGTATCGTAGTACCTACGATATATGGGAATTGAGAATTGTATCTTATCTCTTCTAGAATTCGGATGCTATTCCCCTTGATGTGCATCAATTTCCAGTTTTCCATTCAAATATCATATTGGAATAGATAGGCCTGCCTACTTGCTTCCACTTTCTACAAATTGTTGTGAACTTGTAAAGTTGAAAAAAGTGGAAGTGACGAGGATGAGAAGGAGTGATGAAAGGGAAAATCAGTATAATACGTAGATTTGCATAAGACCGTGTGATTTGAGATGATGGTATGGGTTTGTTGTGAGGGCTGTTGATGTCATTCTGAGTAAGCATTGCATTGGCTTCTTCAGCTTGATTATGGAAGGTTCAGGAGCGTTCTAAAAATTGAGAGTCTGGAGAAGGATATGATGACATGAGACATGACATGGGTGATGGGAGTTGTAAAAAACATATAAGAATGTGGGATGGCTCTTTATTGACAAGTATTGCTTTGGGAGTTGAAGCTCAGAGGATTGGATGCTTTTAGTGGAAAAGGGACATTTTGGCACAAAGGTGTGATGAAGTACCACATCAAGGAAATTGCTTTGGTCCCTGTGCCATTCCAATTCCAACCAAACCAGCTCACGATTCATGTGGAATATAGACTTAGATCTGTTTCCTATTTATGAGTTGACTGTTCATCTTGTATGCATGCACATGTTGATGTTGAATACATAGTTAGTGTTGGGTCCTAGAAATGCAGTACATTGTTCACACACCAAAATATGGAGGAGTTGAGTTTTATTTTGAAGTTAAGAATGTATGTTTTTCTTGCTGGATGCTGGAAGTTGGAATTTGGGAGATAGTTTAAGTAGTGCACTGTTTGCATTCCTTCAAATTCAAAAGATGTCCTCAATTTCAGTGAACAGTGATACGTTATTTGATTCCTCAATCAAATTTATTCCAGTAAAGGGTCACACATATTCGAAGATATAAAAGGAAACTGTATTAGCTGATTTATTTGATAACAATACTTTTCATTTGAATTTTAATCATATCAGAACTTGAAAAGAAATCACCGTCTTAGATTTAATGACATGTTGGTAAGCTTTAATCGTTTCATCTGAAGGAGCAATATCCATACCTCCTGACCCCCAAATTTCGAAATCTTTTTACTCCTTGGCAATTAAAGACATTTCTGAGCTGGAAATTGCAGTATAAATACGAGTGTGACCTTTTGTAAAAAATGTCCCCACCAAAGCGGTGTAAAAAATGAAGAGGAGATATGTTAAAATTTGTTTTCAGTGTGCCAGAATGTGTGAGGTTCATGTAGAGACTGGTAGAACTGTATAAACAATGTTATAAAAGAATGTGCAAGCAGGCCAATTTCATCCTATAAACTCTGTGGAGATGGTGAAGGAATCAGATTTTGCAATTCCGAAGAAACCATGTACTGGGTAGGAAGTTAAGGAGCGAAGGATATGTTATGATCGGGTTGGAAATATGAAGATATTTCTACCCTAAACTTTTCTCTGTTGTTTTCTCTCATGAATAATGCATAAAGGTTGAAATTCTCTCACTTGATGCTCACCTGGATTTCTATCAATCCAAGGAATCCCAAGGACAATCCTTCAATAACCTTTCCTGCTTTAATCCCGTAGACTGAATGCACTGAAGCGATGAAGAATCAAGACTCAGCCTTCTTAACGGCACCCCCGACATTTACAAAAGTGTGTCATCAAACCATCTTCTCATATTATACAGTATCAAGACTCCTCTTACTTCAAACTGATCTTGCAGGTCTAGGTCTAGAGATAATACACCTCACTGCCAGCCTTTTGTGTGTATAGCGGGGTATCTCTACTTAGGCGAAAGGCCGATGAGATTTCGTCTTTTTCCATGGGATTTGATGTAATTTCATATTGTGAGGTGCAGAAAGTTTACGAGTAGAAAATGTGGAAGATGTTGATGTTAGAAATTTAGAAAATGTGAGGGATGTTGATGCTGCAGTGAAGAAAGAGTTAGATTCGTCCCCAGGTTTTAATGTCGACAGAGTTTTGAGATTCGAAGAAAGTGAGTTATTGTTGAGTGTAATTTATTATAATAATGTAACACCCTCTTCCGCTCATTTATCTCCGCTTCCCTTGACTTCAGTCACATAATAATATTAATCTCCCATGGTTCTACGAGGGATCTCCTTCATAACATTGAAATTAACGGCTAAAATTAAGAATACGGAGATGAAACATATTAAATTATCGCGGAGCTAGGTTATAACCTTTGGACAGATTTTGCGTGCTTATTTGACGACAATCTTGACTTGGCTTTTGAATAAACGGGCTTTCATATCACGATTTATGTGTATGTAAGCGAAAGTAAAAGCATATTTGCAGTTTATGCCTGGAGAAGCGATGTGACTGAAAAAATTGAAAAAGTCACCGTGCAAAACTTCACTATCGGTTTGAGCTATAAATAAAAAGGTTCTCAACTTGTAGTTTGAAGACACGAAAGAGCTGCTAGATTTCTGTGGCAGTAGTAGAGCGAAATATCCAATTACTCATGGCAGGTGAGGAAGTGACAGAGTTGGGGTTATGCCTCCAGACTGGACGGGGTGTAACGGCTCAATTGATCACATGCAATGCACAAGGTGCAATACATCAACCACTAGTTAATACGCTCTGTGATCCAAAACTGCGGTACGAGAAATGGGTTGGCTTTGAGCTGACAGTCGATTAAACTTGTTTTGAGTTATAGTGAGATTAATTCATAATCCTATAAAGGAACACTTCCTTTGAGGACGGTCGATACCGTTTATATCAGGCAGGATAAGTGGAGTCAGCAAAACCATAGGCTAATGGCGAATTGTATACCGCGTGACTGTATTTTTATGAAAAGTTTGACTAAGAAATACTGACGATGCCGTTTTCCAACTGAATGCTCCGGTTCGATTATCTCGTTTGGTGGTGGTGGCAGTAATGGCAGGGGCTTTGCATACAACTTTTAGGAATGTGTGCGCAAATCATGTAGGGTTTTTCGGTTTTGTTATATATGTATGTATATGTACTAAAAGTTTGTAGACAAACAGGTACAATAGGTTCGATGAGATTTGTGAAAGTAAAAAATATTGGTGTTCAAAAGGGGTTAAAAATTATCACGATGTTTCAAGTTTGGGTTGCTTGCTGTTTTCCAATTTTCTTGTTTGTTTGAAGGTTTGAAGCTTAATTTAATGTATTAATTACTAATATAACCTAACTACTTTTTTTGTTATAGATAAAGCCGCTGAGTGGACCAATTGAAGGAGGAACACTAATGACAATCGAAGGGTCGGACCTTGGTCTCAAGGAGGAGGACGTCCAAGGAAAAATCCATATTGGACATGTGCCTTGCGAACTGGTGGACTATCAGGTGGGCATTGCCTTTACAGAATTTTTCAACAATACCGATTTGTTAAAAGTAGAATTAGCAACTTATAAGTTACAAGGCGCAGAGTTGGTCCCACACATTCTCCGCAGTAGTTCAAATTATGTATGTAAATGTTTGAAACGTATTTGAAAGTTTTGTGTCATTACCGAGTCTGTATTCTTCTGAATTTCTGATGGGATTTCGGAAACGGTTGTCCATCCACCTAGGATAGGACGCTATTAGGGTTTTGTAACTATCTGCAGCAGTTTGCCACGTTTTGCATAAACATGTTTTACTTCGTTTCCATATAGTCGTATGCGTCTCTATATTTGTGGTCAGTTGAGTTTTTTTGTAATTTTTTTGGGCATACATTTTGTTTTCTTGAAAATGATAGTTGCAGTTGTTGCCAAAATTGTTCGTCCCAAATTAAATTTTTTAACGATCTCGAATTCTAACCGTTTTACTCATCGGTTGTGAAATCGTTTGTTGAAATAGCTTGGGAAAGAGTTACTCGATTCAAATACATTCATAACTTTTTACTCGAGTATTCATGGGTTATGAGATTTGAGGATTAAACTTTTTCGGATTAGCCGCACTGGTTGAAAGTTAAGGTATAAAACTTAGTGAATGTACTTCATACGAGCATTTGTAGGTAGCTGAATGAGCCTTTGGTTGATGGCGATGCGGAGGACATGACTTCTGCTCCACTGACTCCCCAGGGTATCTTTCTCCATTGACACAGACTGATACTTTGGATTTGTATGTTGACATGAGCTCTTCGTTTTGAGTTTCTTTCTCTCCCAATTTTTGCACTTTACTTCCATATTTACTTCATTTCATCCAGGGATTCAGGGAATCATCCCGTTTATTTTATACTCTACCTGCCGTCTGTTTCTCAGCCTCCTTGCCAAGAGCTTCGCAAACTAATTCACTCCGATCTGTAAAGTTTCCAGCAAAATCGTCTTAATTTTTTTTTTTTTGCAAAAACCCTCAGAAAATGAATAAATGAAAGAGATTTCTTGTAACCTGATGTTTGCATTCACAATTTACATCAAGGCCAGTTAAAACTAAGTACACGTCGTATGTGTTCTTTTTAAAATTAGTCTGGTGTGGTTTTAGGAATCGTACACTATGTGACCGATCCAATGGTAACATTGGTTGAGATCTTAAATGAGTGTCGAAGTATTATATATATACTAACTAATGAATGTGTTCTTTTAAACGTTTCATAGGTATCCGTCAGAATAGTATGCCGTACCGGACCAGTTGATCGTGAGCTGGATAGTGCAATCAAAGTCGGAAACGCTGTCGGATATACAAATTCATCCGTGCATTATAGTTATAAGGTGAGGAATAATAAAAGCTTTTAAAGTTGTTTGGACTTAAACGGCTTGGAACAATTGGAGCATTACAATTTATATGTCTATTTGGCAATATTCCAGAGTATCCGAATTACGGGTGTAACTCCTAACAAAGGGCCAAAGAGTGGAGGAACTCAGTTGACAATTATGGGATCTCATTTGAATATCGGCTCAAGCGTCCGGGTTTTTCTTAAAGACTACCCTTGCCACGTTAATGCTACTCATTCATCCAGTTCTCGAATTACTTGCACAACCTCACAAGCCATCACAAATGAGACTGTTGGACGACTACAAGTTGTCGTTGATAATGCCGTTAGAGTTTTGGAAGACGATAAGCTCTTTCGTTACATGCCTGATCCTACTATAGTTGAGATTAAGCCTCTGAAGACTTTTGTTTCTGGAGGGAGAATGATAACTGTTCATGGGACCAATCTAGATGCTATTCAAAGCCCTGAAATGATAGTTTATACTGATCAGCATTCGAAGACTACGTCCAATAGAACTGTAAGATCTTTTTGAAATTAATTAATTTTGCGATTTTGTCGTTTAATATTGATTTTGTTAATTGGCATTGAATTAATCCTTTATCAGACATGCATGGTGATCAATCCTACCCAAATGGAGTGTCCGTCCCCTCCAATAAATTCAGACTGGGAACAGCAGATTGTCAGCGGGGTTGTTGGAATCAACTTTGGGGCATACACTGGGTCAAGGAGGACAACCCGAGGGGCTTCAGGAAGAAGGGCAGATCGTGGGGCTGAGATAACTAAAAGGGTTGGGTTTATCATGGACAATGTAGAATCAGTACTGAACCTTCAGAATCATCTCCCAACTGATAAGTGCCAATTAGTTTACGTAGAAGATCCGATCGTTTACCCATTTCCGAATAATTTGAAGTTGTACAAGGGCGACACTCTAGTCATCGAGGTATTTATGTACTTTCAAGTACTGACCCAATTTATCCGGTCATTGAAATTCTATGAAGGAAATCTAATTGTTCTCGTTTGAATTTTCAGGGAGAGCACTTAAATGAAGCCTGCGATGAAACAGACGTGACGGTGGCTATTGGGACTCAGAAATGTAATGTGACTTCGTTAGCTCAAATGCAGTTAGTCTGTACACCTCCGGAGGTTCAACCAACAGGGAGTGATGAACGGGGTCTGCCAATGGTGACTGTAAGAGTGGGTCAATTTCTTAAGTTCCAAGTGGGCTACTTGCAGTACGAATTGATGAAGACAAGCGTCTTTCCAGTGGAGGCTTATTGGATTGCTGCCATTTCAGCAATCATCCTTTTATTCCTTTTTGGAGTAGTTGTTTTCGTCTACCGAAGAAAGTCCACACAAGCTGAACGGGAGTACAAACGTATCCAAATTCAGATGGATACGCTTGAGAGCAACGTGCGCTCTGAATGCAAGCAGGGTAAGCTTATATGTATACCAGTGGAGGAAACTCTTTGTAATTTGATTGAGCTTTTAATCTGAAGGCATTGTACTTTTCAGAGACATGGTCTTGTCTCATTTTTACCCAGGGTTGTTAAAACCTCCTTATTACAATTTGTGTTTTATCTATAGCCTTCGCAGAGCTTCAGACAGATATGCGAGACTTGACGGCTGATTTGGGAGCTTCTGCGATCCCAACGCTGGACCATAAGAATTATGTAATGAAAGTGTTCTTCCCTGGGGTGACCGAGCATCCTATTCTAAGAGACCCAAAAGTAAGAGAAATGAACATCACTCACATTGTGCTTTCTACTGCTTTAATAAAAATTAAAAATGCCATTGCCATTGTGTAAATAAAGGACACTAGCTAACCCCTCGTATATTTAATATATTCTAACAGATGCGGATAAATGGGCCTTCTACCAACTATGATGCAGCAATGAGTCAATTTGAACTGCTACTCAATAATAAATACTTTCTTCTTACCTTTATCGAAACTTTGGAGGGACAAAGAGGATTTAAATTGCGGGACAAGTGAGTATTCTGAGTAAAATGATATGTGTGAAAATAAATAATTTTGATTGCAAAGATGGTATATATTCGATTTACAGAGTAAATGTGGCATCCCTTCTTATGATAATTCTCATGGGAAAGATGGAATATTCCACAGATATCCTTCAGAGCTTACTCCACAAGTTAATTAACAAGTCAGTTGGTTCCAAGCACCCTCAACTCATGTTACGGAGAACCGAGACTGTGGTTGAGAAGATGTTATCAAATTGGATGGCACTTTGTATGTACAATTACCTGAAAGACCATGTGGGCCCCTCTTTATTTCTTCTCTTCAAAGCAATTAAGTATCAGATCGAGAAGGGACCAGTCGATTTTCTCACAAACGATGCCCGCTATTCACTATCTGAAGAACGACTGCTAAGGGAACCTATTGATTACTCCGTTGTTGTAAGCAAATATTTCCTGCTTATTTTTAAGCTGGAAAAATTGTGCATACAAAATACAAAATTTATTTTTTTTGCAGATTATTCACCTGGTTCAAGAAGATCCTTATTATGAGAAAATTCCGTATCAGTCCTATCAAGTGAGTAGCGTTGTGTTAATTAAATTCTTTTTTTCTTGAATTATTATGTCTAACTTCGCTTGATAATTATTTGAGACGGAATAATTCTAATTCGAACGTATAAAATGAGTAATCATATTATGTTTGGGTTTCTTAATCATATATATCTGTTGTAAAAAAAATATTGGATAAGTGAAAGTCATCCATCCGTTCTTTTGTAGTATAATAATTGTTGATAAGGGAACTTTGACAGCTTAATCTAGTTAAGCAATTAGAGGCAGTCTTTTAAAAAAACAATGTATTTGATTTTATATGCCTTTATTTGAATATTGTGTCCTAATTATTGGATTTACATTTTCTAGACTTTCCAAGTTGTTCAAGAAGAACTGGATGAAAAGATTCAATGTAGGGTGTTGGACTGCGATACAATCACACAAGTAAAATCTAAAGTTCTTGATGCCCTTTACAAAAATACACACTTTAGTCTTCGGCCATCTGTCCATGATCTCGACTTAGGTAAGCTTTGGAAATACCACTGATTATTATTTCGAATTTAAAAGCAAATTTATGAAACTAATTCCTACTGCTTAATATTAGAATGGCGCCATGGTCGCGGTGGTCATTTGACTCTACAAGATGAAGACCTTACTACAAGAGCTTCTGGGGGCTGGAAAAAAGTGAATACGCTGGCTCATTATGGAATCAAAGACTCCGCAGTTATGTCTCTTGTTGCCCGTCCAAATGACACTTATTCAAATACTATGAGCCTTTGTAAAAAGCCATGCAACTACCACACATGTAAGGAACAGTTGTAGACTGCTAGGGTAACCGATGGAAAAAACATATCTTCACCTGGTTGTGATATTTAATTACAGATTCAGGAGCTTATCTAAATAGCAGCATGTCGCCGATGGTTGGAAATGGAGTTGGAATGGGAATGGGGATGAATATGACGTTGGGAAGTGTCAATAATACCCGTGAATGTCCAACATACCACTTAGTAAAGCCGGTTGAAGATCACGTTGCGGGAAAGGATCAGAAGAATGACCGTGAACGAACGCACAAAGCTATTCCTGAAATCTTTCTCACACGTCTACTGTCAACGAAAGGGACCATTCAAAAGTTTGTTGATGACTTTTTCGATTCCATATTCACTGTGAATGACGCACTTCCCCCTGCAATTAAATGGCTGTTTGATCTCTTGGATGAAGCGGCAAGGCGACATAATATAGTTGATCCTGAAGTTGTGCACGCGTGGAAGTCCAATAGGTAATTTTATTTGAGAACCATATTCGTTTAAACTAGTTTAATTTGCGGCTGCATTCCTATAAAAGACATTTCCTTCTCTTGTTTAGTTATCCCTTGAGATTTTGGATAAACTTTATCAAAAATCCCGACTTCATTTTTGACGTGGAAAAGACCCCAACTGTGGAGGCAAGTCTGAGTGTTATCATGCAAACTTTAATGGATTCCTGTGCCACATCAGAACAAAGACTAGGCAAAGATTCACCGTCAAGTAAACTCTTGTTTGCCAAAGACATACCCCATTATAGAAATTTAGTTTCAAAGTTCTATGCGGACATCAAAAATCTTCCACAAATCTCGGATCAGGAAATGAACTCGGCCATGCAGCAGTTATCTATGGCTCATATTGCTCATTTCGATCATGCAGCTGCCCTCAAAGAGCTCTACATTTACGTCACGCAGTATAATAATCAGGTAAGATTCTAAGATTTCAGCGTCAATGGTTTCAGCGTCAACAATTTTACATCTTCGGGTTCTCAATAATAGTATGTTTCTTAATTGCGATAGATCTTGGAAGCTCTGGAAATGGAACCGTATTGCAAAAAAATGCATCTAGCTCATCGTCTGGAAAATTGCGCTTGTACTCTTGAAGGAGAGGAAACTTCGCTTTGCTGACATGAGGAGTCGCCTCCGATCCCTGTCTCATCATCCTCCTCCAACTGTGATAGCCACACGAACAATTACATGTACCAAACGCTTCTGCAAAATAACCATCACTCTTATTACAAGAATCAAAACAATCATACACATCATGGATCACTTCATCGACCAAACAAGGGAGCACACTACCCAACGTCGACGATGTATAATTCCCATTTGTATCGATAACAAGTGACGCTTGTTTAGATTCCATTTAGCAGAATTGTAATGAATTAACGTGGTAAAAAGATGCATTTTTTGCATTTTTAAGGAGGATGTAGACGTTCCAAGGGAACGGAGGTGACGAAAAGCTGCGGTAGTAGTTAATATTGATTAGGGTTCAGGGAGACGTTTGTTCAAACGATTTCAAGACAAACTTATATTGATTGCCAATGCCATTACATGTCACGTCGATGTGCCGTGTAACGTTGTCCTATATCATGTGCCTCAACGTACGTTAGTGAGAGCTAATAGGAGTTAAATTACCTATGTAATTAATTTGATAATTTAAGTATGAACTATTTACTTTGCGTGTTTTTATTTGAATGCATTTATTCTATTTTTAAAGTGTTTATTCTGGTTCTTGTATTTGTAAACCATCTTACCTTCCTTACATCTTGTATATCTGGGTTACTTTAACCGTTACTTGTTATCTTCAGATTAAATAGATTTACCTGACCGTTTGTTAATTTAGTAAAGTAGTCATACTATAAGTACGCTTTTTCTATAGAAAATGAAGAGCATCTATTTTTCCGGAAGACTGAAGTGTCATTTGTACTCCAGGCTGATAAGATATAGAGATATAGAAAATAGAATGATATAAAAATGTAAAATAATCTAGGAACGACGATTTCTTGCTCATGTTTAAATGCGTTGGCGATGTGCGATATAGTTTTTTTGAAATCGGTAAGTCGCTAACTGAATGCGTTGTTAGTTGTTAATCTGGTGCTCGAGTGCAGTCGTCGTCCATTACTTACTCGTTATTTACTTCGTGTATTGATTTCATCTAGTTAAGCCTTTCGGGATGACTAATTGATTGAGCTGGCGTGAATAGTTATTGGGAGGGTTCGGTCGGTGATGACAGCGTCATTCGTGTAAGACTCTATGTGGCTCTCTTCATTAAAGTGCTGACTGCGGTGAAACTTTTTACAATGTATCGTTAGAATTCGCTACTAACGGGTCAAACTATTAATGACGATATCCTGATGATACATATATGTCAGTAGATACACAAAGTATTGAATAGCTAAGTTGAAGTTACTTCACTAATTGATTGTTCCCTGTGCATCGTAACTTAATACATATTCCCTAATCAATTGATTCTTATGTAAATGAGGATAGGCTTTCTATAGATTTGTTGTTAGTTTTATTAATTGATTGCTAGTCCATCTTATGTTTATCTATACTAATCAAATAATTAATTACTCATGTTACGTTCGACAAACTACGACTCGCCATGACCTTTTATTTGCTTATCCTTTAGTGTTCTTTGTAAATATAAAGGTGCAAATATTATTAAATAAAATGTCAGTGAACTGATTCAAATCGTATATCCATTCAGTAACCAATTTATTCATGATTCAGATTGGATTTTCATTATAGATGGAATTACGATATAGAAATATACGGTATAGAAATGTATGAATTTCCCCTTATACTAGCACAACAATTATTCCTCTTTTCATTAACTTATCTTGATATCATCAGCTGAAGTATTAGTGACAGTAGATATTTACTAGGTACTTAAAACTTATATCTACGTACAAAGTACATTAAAATTTGCCTACGGATTAGGGACAAAATTAAAGCTTTCTTGAAAGTAATTTTGTAATCTAGTAGGTACCTTTATTTGACTTTCAAGCCATTCTGCAGTTTCTAAGAATTTAAAGTTTAAGGACAGAATATACAGATAGGATTATCTTTACTTACAATGGAATAATCATTTAAATGGGATTGGTCTAAGATTAAACAAAAACACAACAAAACAAGATAATAGTAGAGTAGTCTTTAATTCAGTGTCAATTGGGTCGTGGCTTATATACAGTCAGTTCAGTACATCATTCAGTCCTTATTAACTAAGAGTTAAAAAAAACTATGCTAAACTTTAAACATAAATGTTGGTCGCTTTATCTAGTACAATAGTTATATTATGGTGAAGTATTCCTTTCCATAACTTTTTGAACCGCATTTGAATTGGATTTGTCAATTCGACCTAATCGCATCTTATCGTATTGAAAACGTAGACAATACAAGTTTTTTCTTGATAATGGTCATCAAGTTGGAATACTAAACCGTTACACTCATTTTAGCAAGTCCAAAATACCAACTTCTTCAAATTGATTCCCCTGAGGTGGGCCACCTTGTGGAATAGAACCTCCGGGCATCTGTCCTGGTCCCTGTTGACCTCCAGCCATTCTCTGCATTCCTTGCATTTGCATATTTTGCATCCTATAGTTTGGAGCTGGCTGCTGCTGCAAAAGATGCTTTAACCCAGGATTATTTCCTTGGGAGACAGAAGAGGGTCGAATCATTCTCATCTGATTCATACCTTGAGGTGTCATCATCTGTCTAGGTATGCCTTGCATTTGTGGGGGCGGTTGAGTTTGCTGATTTAACTGTCCTGGTGGACCGGGATTTGGTCCAGAATTTGGAGCAGGGTGGACGTGCAGCTGCTGGTATTGAAGTTCTCTTTGTTGTGCTTGCTGCAGTGCTTGCTGTAATTGCTGAATTTTCATTGCGTTCTGCTGCCGTTCTATTTCATACGCAGCGGCCGCGTCCAGTGGTGTACTTGAATCAACAGTGTTCCCTTGCTGCGGCAGATTAGCTTGTTGAGCCTGAGCTTGTGCTAACTGTTGCGCCTGCTGCTGCTGTTGTTGTTGTTGCTGTTGTTGTTGCTGTTGTTGTTGCTGTTGTTGCTGCTGTTGTTGTTGCTGTTGCGCTTGCTGTTGTTGAATTTGTATTTGTTGCTGATTTGGTTGAGGTGGAGTAATGGTCGGAGGCTGATTTTGTCCTAACTGTTGTGCCAGCACTGGATTTCCTATCCCAGGCTGATTTTGTCCTAACTGCTGAGCCAAACTGGACAATGCCCCTTGACTAGGCTGTACCATTCCTTGCTGCTGCGGTATTCCTCCTTGATTAGTTGGAATTAATCCCTGTTGCTGAGAAATACCTGGGCCACCAGGAAACCCCTGTCTTAGTACAGCTTGTTGGGTTTTTTGCTGCTGAATTACTTTTCTTATTCGGTCTACAAATCCAGCCTGGTCGTTTGGAATGAAACCCAAGTAAGCATGTCGCTCCTTACTGTATAGCAGTATCAGTACTTTAATGGTGCACGAGGGCTGTTGCATTCCTGATCCGGTAAAATGAACACAGCCGGCCTAGAGAATAAGTCGGTATTAATTACAATAAGCTTGCATATGAATTAAATCACAAATCTTGACGAACTTACAAATCCGGAATCCATAACTCTAGTTAAAGAAGTTAGGGCATCACAGTTCTGGAGCATGAACAAGACAGTTTTTACATCACGAAAATAAGTTCCCCCAAGGCTCCCAACAATAGCTTTTGGTATCAACTGCATGATAAGCTTCGGTGGCCAACCATCTCCTTTGACTTCTGGTTCTCCGTTAACAACATTAGCAGATACTTGACAAGGGACCTGTCGTGGTATTTTTTGGCCTTCTGGCGGTCCTAAATACAAAACAATTGTAAATGATCATTTAAATATTTAAGCAGGATATGCTTTTTAGATTCCAGTTTCATTCAAACCTTTCTGCTTCTCATGCCATTCAAGAAAACCGCTCCATATTACGTGTCTTTCTTTTTGATTGTTTCCGGGGGGAAGTTGGACCACTTGGGGTTGAGGCAGTCCAGAAACTTGAGGAGGAGTTGGAGCAAGTGGTTGTGGTGGTATTGGAGGGGTTTGCAACTGAGCGATGAGTGTGGTATTTTGTTGCAATTGTTGTTGAAGAGCTGAAGACTGAATGCCTGAAACCGGTGCACTAGATTGTACGGGCTGTGTAGGTTGTTGATGCTGCTGTTGATTGGACTGCTAAAAGCAAAAACAAATACCAATTAAACATATTTTAAAAATAAATAATAAAAATCATTGGAAATACCACAGCTCAAGAAGGAGAGAAGGAATGAAAGGTTCATACCAATAGAAGCTGCTGTTGTTGTAATTGTTGTTGCTGCTGTTGTTGCGCCTGTTGTTGCTGCTGTTGCTGCAACTGTTGTTGTTGTTGTTGCTGCTGCTGTTGTTGCTGGTGTTGTTGTTGTGCCTGCATGTGCTGTAATTTCTGCTGCATCGCAGCTGTCTGTTGCATCGTTGCTGTCTGTTGCATGGTAGCAGCGGCTTGTTGTGCAGTCGCTGGGTTAGTCCACCGGGTCTGATGTTGGTTTGGATTTTGTTGTAATTGTTGTTGTAAGTTTATCTGCGGATTTATTTGCTGCTGAGCCACCATTTGTTGTTGCTGCTGGGTCAGCTGAGCATTGATTTGTTGTTGATTAACATTTGGATTCAAAGGATGGTTCATTTGTTGCTGTTGAATCTGCTGTTGATTGATCTGTTGTTGATTCAACTGAGCTAATTGTTGCTGATTCATTGGTGGGTGCTGTGGATTCATGTGTTTAGCTAGCTGTGGATGCTGGGGATTATTTGGAGTCTGACTCATAATTGGTTGATTCATCGACTGCTGAACCACCGTGATAGGTTGATTTTGATTGGGTACCATTGGTCTCATCATCCCCGGCCCACGAAATCTGCCACCTTGGTTTATCATTTGTTGTGAGGTCAAGGGCAGGTTTTGAGGGGTAGTAGACATAATAGGCTGGTTTGGATTTTGAGGAATGTTGAAATTCTGCTGTGGTGGCTGAGATTGAGGTTGATTTTGATTAAGAATCGCTTGACTCTGAGACGTCTGAGTAGGCAAAGATGGGACTGGGTGGGCATGTGATACCTGAATTGGTGGTGGGGGTTGGGGCTGTTGAACTTGGGGCTGACTAACGGAAGGGGGTTGACTAACTGCTGGAGTGTTGGGTATGCTAGGAGCATGAATGGGTTGTGGGGGTTGTGGAGTTGCAGGGGCGGTTATGATGGCCGGTTCCGGAGGTCCTTTTGTTGGTGTGATTGGTCGCTCCTAAATTAAATATATAAAAACTTAAATATCCAAGTTCCCAATGTTTTGGTTTCATCTTGAAGTTCTGGCATTCAAGAAGATGTTAAGTTATTAACCTGCAAGTGGAATCCATTTAGCAGAACTAGATGTCTAGGATCTCTTGCGTACGTTTTCTGAGCCGACGATTCCCCACCGGCCCGGTCGAACAAGCTTATTAAAGCTATAATACGGCAAAAACAAATATCAGATCTTCGTATTCTAATTATTGCTAGAAAAGGATTCATTAAACATTAATTACCAACCCGGTATCTTTCTAGGTGAAAAGATGGAAAGATGAACGCCTTTTTCTATCATCAAAGTTGCAAGTTGCTCTGCGACCAGCCCCCGGTAGCAACTTTCAGGCCCTACCGCTTCGGAAACAGGAAGACCGTACGGTTTACAATTACATACGAGGATGATGTGCTTTTTAGCTGGAAATAAAAGACGTGAACATTAAGACTTGTTAGTTGCAAGTAATAAATACAAATTATATGACACACTCACCAGAAGGGGCTTCGGGGGGAGAACACCTGAACTCTTGTAGATCTTTTAGGCACTGAAGAGCCGTAGCCAGCCCTTCTCCAACGTGGGATACGGCCTCTCCATATCCTCCTGCAAAGCTGCATTCAAAAACAAAAGATTACAAGCAATTCTAATGACGATAAAGCTAAGTTCTTTATCCAAGATTTTTTTTTACAAAGAACACATACCGAACTTTATCAATCATTGACATAAGCTTGTACGGCGTTGTGTACGGTCCATGGGTCTCTGTCAGGTAACTAGGAAGTATGTCCGACGAATGGAAGACGACCATCCCAAAGAGTGTGTAATTGCTCTGTTAATAACCCCAACAAAATACACACGTATTACAAATTTACAAACCATTCGCATTTCGGAATCGATTTGGAATTGAGTCCTGAAGTGTAAAAGGGTATCGCTTACATCGGAGCCACAATCCTTGTCGTCTACATGACCCCCACTCAGATGCCTGAAATAAAGACACAAATATGTAATTTGTATGTTTAAAGTGTAGATGTCAATTGCCAAGGCCACTGTCATCAAACCACAAGCTTCAGATTGTATTCAAGAATAATGATTGCAAACTGTTGACTAAACGACCAAAAATAAATAACTATAATAAAACGATGTACGACGTTGAAATCTACACTTTGAACCGTTTGAGGAACTTTGATTGAAGATCTGACTTACTCGAGGGTCGGGAGGATGTAGTTCAGCTTCAGCTCGTTCAGATAAGCCCCACACAGTGCGGTCCCTTCGATAACAAAAATAACATCGTTGGGAACAGGGTGGGGGGGACTTAGTGTTGAAATCGGCATCTTCTTCTTCGTGTTCTCCAAAAACGGGACTGACTGAGCATTCCTTCTCATCTAAACTCCCATCTTTTTCCGCATCAACTTCAAGACGTCAAGGAATCAAACTTAACGAAATAATGCTCTGACAGACAGAAGGGAAGTCGTGACTTAAGGTATCGACTTAAGTCGTTAAGGTATCCCTTGTCACTTATCTTCTAACCTCACATTCCATTTATTAACTACTGTCCCTCCCCCTTGGTTTTTATTAAGCTATTTATTTTCTCAGATTCACGTAGATTAATTCTTCAGCAATTTGAACTCCCTTCAAAAAATCTGCTCTCATTATTCCCAACTTGTCCAAGGTCAGGAGAAGACTTCTAATTCGGGGAAATCCTCCTCTTAGATTTCCTTTGGGAAGTTTGGCTTGGATTAAAATATTAATATTTCTGTGATGACCGACTGACGTTCAATCTCTAAGTAAAATAAAGATAAGAACTACCACTACCTACTCCAGCAAAGAGAGAGTAGAGGAGAGAGGGTAACTAAAAGTTGACTATTCTAATATTTCAGAGGAAGGAGCCATTTCTATCTTCCGGATACGACGAGTCCACTCCGACTGCCCTAATTGGTACAGCCAACACACTCCCAACAATTCACACCTTCCGAATCTAATATGTATCGGATGGGGTCAGGCAGTCGGATGGAGTTGTTGGGAAAGCTGGGAAATTTCTATGCTTTTCTTCTCCCTTTTTCATCTTGTACATTTAGAGTCTATATAAAGAACTTATTCGTCAGGTCAAATTTTAAGGAATAAGTGTCCAATGGTTCTCTGGAAAATCCTACAAGTTTTTAATCCCGTAATGCCCC
This sequence comes from Desoria olivacea, assembly GCA_034695115.1. NCBI lineage: Eukaryota > Metazoa > Arthropoda > Collembola > Entomobryomorpha > Isotomidae > Desoria > Desoria olivacea. The sequence continues at coordinate 84,728 of JAQFZA010000025.1, read as the reverse complement.
AGATATGTATTAAACCTCATTGGAGTAGCAGTAAGTTGGTTTAGTAAATTGTGGTCGGACCTAAAATTAAAATCCTGTTGTACGAAAGCCGGTATCAAAGTAGTACATACATTTGTATGACGAACGGTTTGGTAAGGAATTGCGCTAACGGTTTCCAACCAGTATCCAGGATTATGCAATTCTGAACGCTTTCCCCAGAAATAGAAGTAAGGTAGAAAAACAGTTGTATTTTTTAAAATGATTGGGTTTGACGGACTGAAACTGGCTGAAAAGATATTACACTAAGAATAATGCTCGGGAGATTGTAGGAAATCCTTGTAGATCCAAAGTAAATCATTTATTTAAAAAACAAAATGCCAACATATCTGTAACATATCTTCATCTTATTTGTTTTTTAAGCTAGGGATTCCATACAAACTAATTAAAAAGTTCTTCTGTAGTAGTAATTATACATCAATCTCTTGGAAATTGGAAAGTACATACCGAGCTACCTTTTCTTAATCAACAGAGACTTCAAACTACCTGTCTATCTCATATTGTTTTCTCTTAGGACTATATAATAACGGCTTACAATTTTATGACCTCTGCATTTACATATATTTACGTATATATGGATTTAATCTTCTACTTTTCACCACCGGAATAGGAGGAAGGGCTGACTGTCTTGAAGTACTTTGTTTCATTCTACTTACGTTACGTATAACTCTTTATAATCAGTTAGCCGATTATGGCTTGAGTAGATCTAGCTGCTGCTGCTCCACGATGGGATTAAAAAGGATTTTCACTTCTTGGAAAACCTATAATAGTAAAGGAATAAACAACGTCATCCAAGATTGCAATAACTTTAGTAATAACCAGGAAGATATCAGATATGAAAAAAAATTATGATCTCTACCTCATCAGCCGATTTGGAAGCGTCCACCTTTCGGACGAGGCTGAGTCCGATAAAATGGTTAATAATTGGAAGAGTGTCATTCATGTAGGTAAAAACTCTCTTCTTCAGGCTGTCAGGATTATCATCCGACCTTCCACTTCCAGCCTGACCTCTGGATAAGCATCTGTCCACACAAACCTCCTCAGGAGCATCGAAGAACAAGACGAATAGGACATTTACTTTTCTTGCCATCTGCTTATCCCAACCATCCAAATTATTTTGGTTCCTGGGGAATCCATCAATGAGGAAATATTTCCAGCCACTCTCAGCCATCGCCTTTACAAAATTCAAATTAGTTTCATTCCAAATTCGTCTTATTTAAAACTGATCCAAAATGTTCACCAACCCTTTCGATAAGGGAGCAAGTAATCTCGACAGGGACTATGGTACCGTCTCGTATATGCTTTTCAATCAACTCTCCGTACTCAGACCCCGCCTTCATCCTTTCCGCTCGAAGCAAGTCTCCGGCGGACAAATGCAGGAAGCCAAATTCCTGTCAAATAAAAAAATTAATTGATAAGCCCCCTTATATTCATCCCAATACATCGTAAAAGTTTAAACGGATTAAGTACATCTACGATTCTGGAGCATTGGGTTCCCTTTCCAGCTCCCGGTCCTCCGAGGACGAAGACCACGTTGGGCTTTGTGTCACTGAGGGTTATCATGATTTGTATATTGGATGCAGGAACGTGGCTCCAAGAGATGATACCTTTCTTGTCTAAATAGCTTGGAATACAGCAGCTAAGGGGTGGTGGCTTAAACTTTTTTCCAAGGGGTACTCCTTGTAAGGGGATCACAGAGCTGGAAGATGAACTGAATAAGCTTCGGATTTGGAAGCCGCCGACAGAGTGGAACCTTTGTACGAATATTCCAAACCTAAATCGCATTTACAACTCTCGACTTGATCTGAAATTAAATAAAAATGAATACATATATTATTTTGCTGTAAACGTCAAATTGTTAAATTCCATTCATTGAGCTGGTTTATCTATAGACAAATAATTATTAGCACAGCTTATCAACTCCCTAGTATACATTGTAGACATAAATGTTGCACAGACTTAAATTCTTATATGACATGCAATCAGAGTTTGGATTGGAACTGATAAGGAGGCAGGATGAGATCAACAGATTTTCTCGACATCCATTGAACAAGATAAGATTTCTGCTCAGGGCATCTATAAGATAGCTTAAGGTTAACAAAGTATATGCTGTCAATGAGTGTCAATCACCAATGCATTGATATAGTTTAGTGTATGACTGTATACGTGTCATCACGCTCAATATTGTTATTATTTATATTTACCAAATTAGGGACTTGTTGTACAACAAGTATGTTGTATGTGGAGCTTGGCCATCAGATTCTTATTTGTGTAAGTCCCTTCGCCCCCCGAAAACTAAATCTATACTCTAAGATCAAAGATACACATGTGACTGTGACATGATTACAAAGAATGAAGAAGAAGACGATTGGATTCACGACCTAAGAAGAGTCAAGAACACCGGACTGGAAGTATTGCGGGGTCACTGACCGCCATGTCACTTTTAATTCATAATTACTGATTATGACCCGTAAACTTGTTCCAGTTGTCAATCTATTGAAAAGGACTTGAATGGAAAAAGGTGCCTGAGGAATGTGTAGAATTACTTCCCAGGAGGAGGACGTGCAGAAGCCCATCCTACTTTTACTTACCAAACTTTGCTTACGAAGCCCACTAACTAACTAACTCCAACTCGCTCTTTAAACTAATTGTTGATGGACTGGGAGCTTTAAATGAGAATTTAACTGACAATGACAACGGACTTCCTAGAATTTCCGAGAGAAAGAAAACAAATAGGCGATGTAATAAAATGTTTACCTTTAATGTCCGGGGTTAACGTCCAACCAAGTTATCCAGGAGAAAGGTGAGGAAATTCAGCCAGCCGTCTTCTAGGTCTTCTACCCCCGCCTGTCTCATCAAGTCTGATGGCTGTAAAGGCTGTAGTGGTGTGGTAGAGGTGTGAAATCCAGCAGCTGTACAATAGAAGAACTAATAGCCACGTTGCCGAAGAATTTCAACAAATCCAGCCTCAGCTCAGCATTTACAAAATGTTGGAAAAGAACAGAAGGTTTCGGCCACAAAATAAACTTTCAGTCACGAGGCACAGGAAACTCCACTCCGCTAAACTTTGCCTTTCCTTTGCTAAACATTGATGAGGAGATTGTCCTTTCTCCTCCTGCCTCCCTTCCATACTACTCCAGACTCCTCCTATGGTGAAAGTCCGTACAAATCTAGTCTTCAACATTTTCAAGGAATAGTGAATTTGGTAAGTCCCTCTTTTGAAATTATTTGAAACGGTAGGTAGTTTCGGTTTTTGTAGTCTATTCTCATCAACTGACCTCTTCTCTCTGATTATATTCCATCATTATCAATTATTGATCACAAAATGAAAGACATTTCCACACATTTCCCTAAAATTTGATGAGGGTAAAAGATTTGAAGATATGAATGATTTTGGAATTGATTTCAGAAGGGGCTGACTGAAATGTACCCTTGATGTCTGACCCTCTTCATATATCTTCATGTCTTGGGATAATTTGGACTGTGGGAAGCAGAAGGATGTATGATTATTATGCAGTTCTTTGAAAGTGGAAAGCCATAGCTTCCATTTCCACCAAAGCCAGTTGAAAAAACCGGACAACCATCCAACCAGACTGTCCAAGTGGGACTGAAAAATCGAAATTCCGAAACAGTTGGAGATATACCCAAGAATTTTGATCTAGAGGCAGAAGGTCAATAGTGTCATTGACTGAATGGCTAGGAATGACTTGGGCGATACCCGTTTTTTGTTTCCCGACATGTTTTCCTGCTCCTTTGACCCTGAAGTACGTCTATGTTACCTCTTTTGGAAAGTTTACTCTGACTAGTTGTAAGGGCTTGATCGTTGGGATTTGTTTATATGGAATTAAAATTGGATTCCCTTTTAATAGATTTTGACGTTTCTTTGGGGAATTTGTGCCCGGAGACTAGAGGATGTTCAGCCTATGTTGTTGCCAAAGTCTGGACTACTTCAGGTCTTTGTTCCGTATGAGGGTCAGCCGACTAATTTCTTAACTTGTCTTCGTTATTCAGGTTGAGTTTCATCTAACAATATGAATTCAATACAATTTAACTTAAAGATTAATACGGATTATTTAATTTTCGACATTTTGCAGTTGTGACGAGTGGTGTTATCATTGTCGTGGGTTTCAGCTCATATTCCACGTTCCGAGTTCTTCAGAAACTCCGTAATCATGGATTTCAAGGACTGAAGAGTTTAATACTTGCTTTGTTCACCAGTTTAAAACAACCAGCTAGGAACCTCCAGGCAGTCCGTAATCTACAGCTAGTCATTCGACGTAGAATCAACAGTAAATCTAATGGCGATTTAAGGAAGCGGCCGTCGGACCTTCAGTTGGCTGTCTCCACTAATGGCTCCAATACTTCTACGACGGCAATCAAAAGTGAATTGAATGGGAACATTGTGCCTGTGAGAAGTCTCAGCGTTACTCCGATTAACGGAGACATCGCATCAGGAGATGAGGATGTAGAAGATGTTCAGGTTTGTTCAGCCATCGAAATTTCATTGTCAATTTAAGTTGGATATTACATGCTGACTTTTCTACGGTTTGATTCAGAGTCAATATTTTGGACCCATGGGGGCAGATGTGATCACACGAATCCCCGTTCATGGAATCAGTAACACCCCTCTTTCACCTGAATCAGCCTTCAGAGCCCGTTATGTAAGTTTATGGATTCAGTGCGGAATCGAAATATGAAATAACAAGCTTTACGTAATTCCAATTACGTACCCATATTTTATCCCGGATTTGTGAAAACCTTTTTTTAACCTAGGAATCATTACGGACACCTGACACTCCCAGTTAGCATCAGCCAAGGTCGAGCAGTCATTCTGAGGAAGTTGGGATTTAGTCAACCGATGAAAATGATCAACAAATTTAATATTTTCGCAAATATTAATTATTTGCAATATTATTTGATATCTAATCAAATAAAAATGTGTATGTACAATTACTTATTTAAATAAATTATTATTTACTATTTGGGTTAGGCCTACCTTAGATTTCCAGCTCCTACCTCCTACAATTATTATTTTAAACTCCCATCACAAATAGTTGTGCGATATTTATTTACTGATGTACTAAATTGACAGAATGTAAAGAAACGCAGGAATAAATGATACTAACCTCGATTTCAACAATTTCCCTTCCCATGTACATGTTTGGTCCATAGAACTCTAGTATATCTTCAAAATAAATTATAATTCATCATAACCTTCCAGTAAAGCGATATTTCCGGACCTAAAGCCATAATAATATTATGCAAGAAGAATTGATATATGTTGGATGGTCGTATGAGAATAAAAACAAAAGCCACTACCAGACCGTCTTCAATTATGGTTTGAATGAAGGAAAATTCTGTAAGTTTAATAATCATCATCATATTTACAAACCTTCTTAAGTATCTAAACTTAAATAGTCTTAATAGCAGAAATAAAATGGTAATAAATATGCTAAATTAACTTATGTGTAGTTATCTCTCTCAGATTTGAAACTCGCCTAAGCCCTTGTCCACACGCACATTCACTCTCTCACAGCAGTCAACAGTTCAGCCTGTCATCAAATAGCCATCGTAGGTGTAGAGTCGCAGATTCGAAGATCCGAAGTGGTAGCATTGCATACGAAGTTCTATAATAATAGTTACAATCTTAATCTAACGCATTCAGACATGGTAGGTAGCGCAATAGCAGTTAACTAATTACACATACAACAAGTCATCCACCTAAATAATAGTCCTTACCCCTAAATACATAATATTCTTGTCTCTAGCCTTAACCTGCTTTCCCTAACCTAGCAGAACTATCCACTACATCCTGTTGTACATAGTAGTAGTAGTAGCAGGTTGTAGTTCTTATCTTAACTATATACATAGTAGTTTAGTAGTAGTAGTAGATTCTATGCATAATTAGTTAATCATAATGTATGCTTCACTTAGAATTTCATGGCACCGTAGAAAACTTTATAGAGTATCTGTTAAAACCTTATAGCCTAGATCTACGTCTACAGTTGTTGTTGTTGTGGTGGTGTGGTTGTTTACAGTACAGAACTCCTTAACATACAGACTATAGTCCTTAGCGTAAAGTCCTAGGGATAGTTTAAAGGTTTATGCTAATTGTAGCAGTACAATAGTAACTTATCAATCCACAACATATTTAAAGCTAACCATATCTAGTTAGCCTTACCAATACAGGACTTACTCTTAGACTTACCCCCACGACTGTTTAGATTGTTGTAGGTAGGTAGTAGTAGTACATACTATATTTAAGTTATATTCAATTGTTTCAAAATTGTATGAAATGACATGGCCTTCCCCCCACTTGCGTTTTCCCTATTCCACTACATTTCCACGGGAGTTTCCTTCCATGCTAGTAAATTTAATAAGTGGGCTTTGTTGGTTAGAATCATAAGGATACATAGTAGTTCATATTCATACTCAATAATATTACATTATGTGTGCTTTGTCCTCTGGTACTGCTTTAATTTACTCAATTTAATTCCCCTCTGTAAGAATGTTGTCCTGCCTAATAAACCCTTTGGAAACTGGAACTCTGCGGGGACTTGAAGAATCCTACGGATACACATGACATGACACTATAGCACAGAGATGGTTCTTGTAACTTTGTAGGGTAAGTAATACATGGCTGTTGTACATGTACAGAAGGAATAGTTAGTTAGTTGTGTGGATGATTTGAAAAGGTGTAGGACCGTGTGCGGCTCATAATTATAATTGGCATTTGACCCCTTGGCCTGGGAAGAAGGAACTACTATATTATAGTAGTCCACCTGACTTAAAATCATATCCGATGATTGATCTGACTTAAAATGAAATGCGGAGGCTGAGATCTGAGATGCTCTCACTCACTCTCTTCACTCTTAATAATAATAATAATAATAATAATAATAATAATAATAACGCAAGGAAAATACAAAAGTAATGCTCATTTAATAATAATATACGAATGGAGGTGTTGATAAGATAAAATAGTCAGTCCCCCTTGGAGGACTCTTCTACTTCCATACGACTGCAGCCTGCTTATCTTCTTAGCTATAGGTATGTCCTAGGTCTTTGTTCCTCTGAGAACTTGAGAAGTTCTAGATTCCAGACAACTAGAATCCAGAAAACTATAATTAAAGGATGGAGAGTTAGGACAGGAGAGAAAAAGAGGTTTTCTGCTTTAAAAAATCCGTAAAATATCCTTGGATAACTTAAATTTAAAAAATGCTCTGTCCATATCATGTATGACCAGAGGCCAACTCGTAATTAAGTAAGATACGAAACGTAGACTGTAGGTGGATTAAGGATTTGTGATGTATGTGTGCGGGTTGACTTTTATAAATTATAATATTGACTTCAAAGACATGCCACACGTACAGCTTTTCAATATCCGGCTACGAAGAAACGGTCATTTGGAGAGGCCTAGCTCATTCTTATCGTCCTGACATTAAAGCCAAGCCATTCAAAATATATAAACAGATACAAAGCTTGTGAAGTGATTTAACGCTAAGAAAACCTTTCAATTCTGCACTTCAAGATTCATAAAACGGTACAAACTGTAAAAGTCTCTGCTTGTGTGGTGTTGTGTCGTGCCCTGCTGGTTACTTTTTAATCTACCGTCGGATGTATAGGATAATAAATATATTTCTTGGCTAACAATGAATAATGATGGTCAAGGAATTTTTGTATCGTGTATTGTAACATGTAGTTAATTAGGTACTTGCTATTATTAATTAGCACAGTAGTAGTAACTTCTATGCAAGACAGGAATCACCAGTGGAAACACACACATAATGTAGAATTATTCTATGCATTTCAAGTTCATTCTGTCCGTCTTGTCATAATTCATAATCGGAGGTTTAAAAAAGTCCAGAGCTTTGGAGTCTGGCCCTGTGCAGATGTATTCACAATAGTATGGTTCTTTTAATAGTTATGGAGTAGCCTTTAATGACTCTACTAAACTGAATGGAGACTTACGGAGGTTCCAAACTTGTAATTACAATTAAAAAGTAAGTGAAAATAAGCCCTTCTCACCTTCCTGAGAGAGAGAGAGAGAGAGAAAGAAATGAATAGCAGTGGGGGCTCTCCTACTGGAATAACAACTTATGACTTAATACACAAAAACAAGCCTGGCTGACCTGTATTGTAACCAATAATCATATTGATTTCTTAGCTCATTTATGGTAAGCAGTGTATAAGTATCATACGGAGATTCGATAATTGTATTTTAAAAAGGAAAGCTTTCGTAAAATTTGACACAAGGAATTCTTCAAGAAGTAAAAAATAACAAGGTTGACTCATCAACGCCAGACCAGACATAAACTCCATACTAACCTCACCTAACCATCTTGCATCATATACTAATGAGAGGTAGGACAACAAGAAGTCCCATGGGTAATTGTAATGTATGCATTTTTCGCATTAAAAAGTTACAGTAAATAAAACCTCAACTGTTTAATTGATTTTTTTTACAGATTATTGTTAAGAGTCCAAGAAATGTGTTTTTCAACGAAGACATGTAGCTTGAAAATACAATACAATAACAATAAAGTTTGGAAGTCAAGCCTGTCAAGCAGGGATTTGAGAATGTAGGCACTGTATCCTTATAATGTAAGTAGGTCCGCGTTGTATGTTTAATGTAGTGAATTACTAAATTCTTAATTCGAATGTATTCAAAGTCATCTGCTTGTGTTTTTTTTGCTTTATAATTGAGGCAAACAATGGGCAGCAGCAATAATAAATAGATGACACAACAACAACAACAACAACAACAACATCTACAACAACAACAACAATACACAATAATTCTCCTCAAAGCAAACGAACATCTTGTTATCCTACAACTCGGACTTTTTTCTTGGCTATATTCGATCATCTCTCTTGCTCTCCTACAAATTATAATTTTATAATGGGTGCAAAGAAAGACTAGTTAGTTGCATGAGATAAAGCTTCTTCATGTAAAAAAAAGTCTAATTTATCCAGTTCTTAGTTCTTTCAGTTAAAAACAATATACAATTACCTAATTGTCAATGTGCATTTCACAAGTGTCGGGTTCTTGGCTCATATTGTAGTATGCATGTAGTAATGTACTCTTCAAAGGACTGTTTTTTCGGGGATAGAAACGTTTCCTTACATACCTTGGAGAGAAATCATGGAACATCTACTACTAATTTTAAATTGCTTTGACAAGAAGAAGAGGACAGAATTTGTGCGACTTGTTTTAGCAATGAAATGTTACATGTATGAGAAATCGGTGGCCAGGAGGATATTCATCTACTACTTGTCAATTCATTCAAATCAATGCTCATCACCATCTCTTCTAATTCATCAGCTCCTTTCTGAAGACGTGAGGGAACTTGATAACCCTTGGTAACACATCCATACGTTATCAAGAAGCCTTACGGAAGATGCTTTCTCTTGAATAGAGGACAGCCAAACAAACCTACCTACTGTCTTGTAGTTACGTATTGTTTAGCAACGGTGACGGACAGATTTGTCGCTCTCAAAAAACCTCCGAGATCGGAGTGGGCCAATTTAAGGCGCAGAATGGCACAGTCTATCTCACTCTATCAGTCGTGCAAATCTATCAAACTCTTTCGTCTTGACATAACAGTGAGGGATGATGATGACAATTGAATGATGAGGAGATGAATGACAGAGAGGGATGAATATTCTCGGGCACGCTTTCACCAACACAACATAGGTGGGTGGGTACACCTGATTATCGATCACATTTGAATATCTACTCCATTGCTTAATAGTTAGCAGTAGCAGTGCTTATCAAAGTCTTCGAATAAGTTTAATCATATACACAATTTTCAGTGCCGATCATCAGCAAGTAAATCAGCGGTCCTCGTCAGTAAACTATTATTGTTGGCTTATCAAAGTCTCTTAGTTTCACGTCGGATTGGAGCATATTTTGCTACGAGGTTAGACTCTGCTACAGGGCCTCCCTCCTCTTCGGTTGTGTTTCCGTTTTCCACACAAAAATGGCATCTATTTCTTCGCATGTAATTAATGAACTGGAGGACTCTAATTTGATTTAGAAGTAAAGCACTAGTGATACATAATATTAAATCAATGTAAAGTCACAAAAATCGAACATATTCATCTATTTATAACACATGTACTAAACATGCTTGTTGACTGATTGTTGCAAGGTATTCCGTTGTGTACAGAACGTCTAGGGGCTTCTCACACATAATAGCCAGAGACTAGTAATTGTAATGAGTCTATCATTTTTTTATATCAAATATTCATTAATCATACTCAAATATTCATCATAATGAAGAGAAGTGGTTGCAGTTGATTCTCTCTTCTTTAAAACCATTACTGATTCCTGATGATGATCCTTTTGTGTATGTCATTCCTTTTTAAGCACGTTCTCTACGCGATGGTGATGTGGTATGTATGGTCGATGCAGCTTCGCTGGTTGTTTGTGTTGATTGTTGGTGAACAGTTAGCTGACTTTGAAATGATAGTCTTTAATTTGACAACAATCTCGGCTTCTTAGTAGAAAGATTCCTCTTGGTGGATGAGTGCGTATTCAGTTAGTTAAATTTCGGAAGTCAGTGGTGGGGGAAAGGGATCGGTAATGACTACCTGGCTACTTCCATTCGTGTGCAGAGGTACGAACAGTAAATAGTATTCAAGCAGTGGTTAGTAGTAGTAGAGTAGTGCAGTTTAGTATAGTAGTTAGTAGTAGGTAGTTTAGTAGAGTGGTAGTAGGAAAGGAGTTATAGTAACTAGGTAGTTGTTTAGCAGCAGTACAATTACATATGTATTGTATTTCAAATAATTGTCATCAGTTTTTCTTAGCAGAGAACTTACTTAAATTTTCGTACTGTCGACTATGAAAGGTCATTGTAGTATTTCCTCAAAAGAACTTTAAAATAGCATAAAATAGCATATTGTTGTTGATGCTCTTTCTTTCTTGTGAAGTGCCGTAATGTGATGAAGGAGTATAGGAGAGAGTATACAGTTGGTGGGTAGTACAAGGAGTAGTAGCAGTAGAAGTAGTTGAGTAGATAGACAGGTGTGTCCCTTGTTCTCGTTTTTTTTTCACAATAAAGAAACTTTGTCTTCTTTCTCGAGTTTGGTTTATAATTTCATAGGAGTAGTAATTACATTAATTATTACAGAGAATATTTCTTAAGGATTGGAGTAATTCACGGGACATGTTGCTCCTTTTTCGGATTTCTCTCACTCAGTACAATGTCAGTTTCTTAAACACGAAGGATGTCGGTTGACAACAACAGGACTCTTTCATATATCAAGTGCATGGCTGTTCTGCGATAATCAATGCAGATTGAATAACGTGTTGGCTTGATGATGACTGCCTCTCGGAGAAACACAATACTAATACACAGCTAAGGTTGTTTATAAAAAAAACTCCGACAAGAACCACCCAGAAACTCCCGTGACCGGTCATTATACCAGGTTGTACTCCTTTAGATTCAGCTGCAAAATTGTGTCCTTCACCGCTGCGAAGACAAATCGGATGTTTTCAGTATCTGCAAATTAAATTATAGAATATCACATATTACTCCCGTTCCGTCCATCCATTACCCAAAAACATAACCCGATTCAACGACCTAGACACCAATGCAATGCATACAAAAGGCCATTATGGACAAAAGCACAAAAGCTGGCTACAATTACTTGAAAAAAGTTAGAGATCAAATCAATAAAGAAACCTTCACGTTAGGTGAGACAGTCAGTGAAAGCATTGAGCACGTGTGTAATGCAGGGGGATAAGCCCAAAGAAAGTAGAAAGTTGCACATTATGCAGTTCGTAGTATTATAGTGTCTTCTTGATACAGAGGAGGGCCATGGGATTGGATGTCATCATCCAACAACGGACTCTCCGAACTTTCAATTAATTGCCTGTTTCAATTCATGCACTCCTTCTCAGCAGACTGGGAGATCAGGAAGTCATTGTGTCCACACAAGCCGATGAAATCGAAACCTTATGTTCTATCGTTTCATATTGAAAAGCCCATGCAGGAACAGAGAACAGAGAAAGGCAAATAAAACATTCACAGGCCGGCATGCAAATAACATTGAAGTAAGAGACACGTAGAGTCTTTGACAAAATTAATTACCTGTGGCACAAGTAAAATGGGAATAAATTATTTTTTCACTGTCCGGATTTAGGTCGACAAACATTCGTAAAATGAACTCTCGGGCATGAATGGCATCTCGTTGGGGCCCTACGGGAACAAAAAATACACATTTTTACATAAGCAATTAACCTCAAAGTACATCAGTACATACACATCTATTTTCAAATACCATTTACAATTTATATTCTACAACTCAAACCAGAAGAATCAACATGAATGATCCTTACATCGATAACCCCTCTTTATTAAACCTCTTTATGAAACAATATCTCCAAAAGAGATCTTGACAGGTAACCTTTATTTCCCTTCATCTTGTGTTTCTCAACCGGAAGGAATGCATTCCCTAAAGACACAAATTAAGGCAGTGTGGAGAAAGATATACAAATTCATTTAACTCCAAATGGCATCGAAAAGTAGAGAAACATTAATTTTAATAGAACGGACGATGGAAGTCCAACTTCAAGACTTGAGACAGAGGAATACAAACTATCTACATACCAATATATCCAAGTGTCTACTCATGCCATTGAGAAGACCACCTGAAACGTGTATCGGACACACTACTTACCTACACTAGTCTCATATTCAGCTATATTTTTCAGCTTATCTTTCAACAAGATAAATATTATACGCGAAAAGCAGAATAACTACATCACTATCTCTACATTATGTAGGTCCGTGGACAAACATGTAGATTGTATTCATCATCATCATCATCATCATCTATCGCACTATTATCTTCCATCCAATCTGTTGCTGTCTTTATGGACACAACAACCCAGTGTTCTCGTTAGAAGTCTTCAGTCTTGACACTACGTAAATGTCTCCATTGCCAGTATTCAGAGGAAAACTAAGATTCTCCATAGATGATAGAACCTTTTCCATCTTTCTTATAACATATTTGCATCATCTTGGAAGGGATTGAATTGAATCCACTAGCATTTCATTCTTTCTCACATCTCCTTTCCGTCTTCTGAGTCCATAAAACGGATTCAGGAAATAATCTTGAGTTCGTGAGACAGAAGCATTAGCTCACATATCCAAACATGCCTTCGTCCAATAGACTAGACTTGTTAAGAAGAATAAGTTGAGGGAGATAACCCATCAGCCTTTCATAATAATATCCTAATTCCGTAAACATGTTGCTCCGAGATGGACGAAGACAAGTAGACAACAGCTTCTGGAAGGAAATATCCCTTCTGTCTGTACTATCCTAATACAGAGCAGAGGTTCCAATTTTCTACTCCTTCACCCGAAGTGTCAGAACATTCACTTCCCATTAAACTTCTGACCGAAGAGGAGCTCAAATTCCAGCCCTTAATGACTCCCCTGGAGCGAGGTATGTATCGATAATAAAAATCCAATGATGGTTAACCCAAGCATGAGATCAGTCATTACGACCCTACCAGTCCTTCCTGGAGAGGAAATAAACTCCAAATGTCCCAAATGTCAATATATTCCACCTCTTCCAAATGACAGAGTGCTTGATGATCCCTCCTCATACTAGTATGTATCATAAGCCTCTTATCCATAAGGAAGGCATGATTCTAGCAAGAGAAAGCAGGTGAAACCTCCTCGTCCAATACCCATCCACTTCCCGAGCCGGAAGAAGGGAAGAAAAGGCCGGCTGACAGTTGGTAAGGAATAGGAGAGTAGAAGTGTATAGTTCATCAAACGGTGGTGTCAACAATGCTAAAAGGAACTGATGGATACCGGCATAACCTCAAGCCTCTAGATCCCCTCTGCATATAATGTGATCATGCAGTGCTAGAGTTAGTGCTAATCAATGATTGGGAAGGTAGGATATATATACAGACAGAGACTCCATTTCACTTGTAAGAGGCAGTTGGGGTGAAAGTTGGCGTAGCGGACGCTTTCCCTGGCCAGACAGCCTGAGAGAGAAACGGAGGAACCTGCCGGGCTTTCTCCCTAACCCACTCATCTGTTACAGAAGAAGAGGGTGGTGGTCGTATTAGTTCCATTCTGTCTGATGGCAAACCCCTCTCGGAACTCTTCAGCCTACAATGTATAACATAGTAGGTAGGTGGTATGTAGTAGTACAGTAGTTAGAGTTCGGATAGTCCAACCACCAACCTGACAAGAGAAAGCGAGGCCGAAGAAAGCATGGATTCCTGGAGAAAGCAGATGAGAGTTCCAGAGGAGCGGCCGGCTTGACCGGGACCCTGGTCAAGTCGTTTTCTGTATTCCAAAAGGGGGCTTTGAGTAGTGAGTATTGAGGAGTATTGTTTCATTTAGTAGCAGATAAGAGGAGAAGAAGGCGAGTGGATAATTGTCATGGAGAAGGTAAGGATGTACATCATCATCATCTCATCGTCATGATGTGTTGGGTGTACGGATGGCTGGCTGGGTGGCTGCTGGCGGTGGCGGTGGTGGTGGTTATAGGTAGGAGGATAAGTTAGGAGGATAAGTAAGGAGATGAAGGATCATGTTCTTCTAATGTGTAAAAAGAAGGGAATGAAGGAATGAGGCAGTTTTTGGGTGTGGAAATGCAGGGAGTGCGTAAACTGAATGGAACCGTTTTTAGGGAGTTCAGGGAGTTGCACATGGCCAGAATGGGTGACTCTGTCTGCTGTTCCTGCTGCATGAGAGTTAGAAGAGAGCTGGACGCATGGCGCTTTCACCTTAGTTCATTTCAGTATCATCATCTCTTCTATCTCTTACTTCCTTCTCCGGTAGTTGAGGGCAGTGAAAGGGGGATATACCAGAATATAATGTCAGCTTGGCTTACTCTCTCCTCAAAAGCCTCACTTGGTCGGAGACCTTTCCACCTTCGGACCTTATCCTCAGTCAGACATCAGTTCAACAACTCTCTGTATGTAACTAAGGCCAGCCAGACATCTCATCTCATACTCGTCCAAAAGACCATGAGATTTCATTGTACATTCATTACTCGCTCTGCTTCCAATGACGCCGTCCTACAAACCATGAAATCTTTTTCCACTTCATTCAGAAATCATTCCCTTCGATGGCAACCTAACTGCCAAGTAAACCTCCAACCTGGCAAACGCCCAAGCCACACTGGAAAAAAATCTTCCAACATTACTAATGAATTGTTTCATCGAATCTTCTTCTATCTAAGTTTAACAATGAATCCCATTTTTCTCCACACAAATGCGCCATCAAATCCGCAACCTCTTGTCTTCATTGTTGATCTCCCTACAGACAAGTTAGTGCATACAACACGATGATGTAATGTGATAATGTCACATCACCCAATGTAGAAAACCTACTATCCATGTTACATATGTATATATTATTTTAAAATCCATCTACTTATCTCTCGATCGTGACTTAAAAATACTTCTCAGTTTCAATAATTCTACTGGACACTACCTTACAGTCTATCAATGTAACCTCTTCTTTACTTCCGGATAACTTCTGTCCCATCTGAGAAACGAGAATTAAATCTTCATCCGCACATTACAATATCATTACATCAGACCGGGACTGGGACTGGACTTGACTATTGATCCGAAGAGTCATATATGTAATATACATTGTAGGGAGTTACGGTCCCACTCAAGCGTTCAGAGGCCTAACAAACGCTTTTGAAAATGCCAATACTTTTTGTAACCCACCAGTAGCCACCTAGTAATAATTCCTTTGTATGGATATATAAGACTTCTCCATTCACATATCTGAGTGGACATTTTGAAGGTTTCATTGTCACTAATCCATAAATCTCAAATGAATGGGAATCATTCACCTACGGCACTGTGTCTGAGTGCGCTTGGATAAATTGTTATTTTCATTCCTACCATATACATTCCCTTGTCCACCTTATTTATGTTCTCAATCGAAGAGAGCTTAAGCACTTGATTCTTGCATTTTTTATCCGGATCCAATCTACCAGATGACAAAAGAAATAACAAATCTTACCGTCGTATTCGGGAAAGTAGTCAACTAAATGGGAATACATAATTTTCTCTTCTAGTAGATCTTTCTTATTCAAGAAGAGGATGACCGAAGAATGTTGGAACCAAGGGTACGTTATGATGGTTCTGAATAAGGCCTTACTTTCCTCCATTCGATTCTGTAATTTAAAGCAAAACAAATACGTCAGGATCAATCATCAATTCATCCACAATGTTAAGAATGCCAAGAATTTATACTTACCTCATTATCTGATTCGAATAAAATCTGATCATACTCGCTTAGTGCGACAAGGAAGATAATGGAAGTTACATTTTCAAAGCAGTGTATCCATTTCCGCCGTTCTGAACGCTGTCCACCTACATCTACCATCCTGTAGGGAGACAATAAATTACGCATCATGAGTTTTTCAGAATACGAATGTTGTTGACAAATCCTCCGACATCAAATAGATATTCGATTCAACAAATCTTATTCAACGCCACCATCTTAATTTGTACACAATCTTTGATTCCTACCTTGTATTTTGTTGTAGAACACTTCACAAAGTGACCTATTCTCTCTAAGATATAGGCATATGCTGGTAATAATAATAACCTTATTGTCTTGGTCTCACAACCAGGTTGCCAAAAGGACGCATTATGAAAAGGATAATTGTGGTTTAAAAAAATTTAAATGATTACTAAATTACTAAAAACTAGTAAGTAAAAGCATCCGTTACTGACACAGGGCGGACTGAATCAGTGTCTGGAAAAGCAATTCAAACCCTTTGAGCATTTGATGAGAAATCTATAATAAACCCCACCGGAGGAGGAGCCATTCCTTATTCATGATTAATGTATTCCAACTAAATTCAAAGACGTTATCAGCTGCCTTTATTCATGACGACTATCAACTATGAACTATTATGCACAATGGATAGTAATCAATACATTTCTGAGCTACCTAGTTATAAAAAAACGATATTTGAAGAATCTGGTCTTTAAGTTCTGGTAAAGGAAACTCTTACAAAGTCAGATACGACTTAAAAATGACTTTGTTGCTTGCACAATATTAGCAAATGAGTTCTACGACTTCCAACAAAGAGTTGAAGGTTGTGGGAGAAGTCGATCAAAACAAAATTTAGAAAAAAACATATAACTTTCATGCATGCAATCATTTCACCTTAGTTTCTTACCACGGACTACAGACAGGAGAGATTTTGCAATTTTGATCTCTTATTGTTCGCAAAAGTTCCCTATCGACTCATTCCTCGTATAAACAGACATACATCAACTAACAACAAATACAACATTAAGCTGCAATTCTGGATGAGGAAAAACTGACCTATCATATTAAGCTTTACCTTACCCTGTCCGTGTCCCACGATTGCATCAGTCAGTTTTATACGTGTCTTCCTCAACATAACCACTTTTTAAGTGTCTAATTAAAGTGCCAGGGGCAGTTCAGGATATGTAACTGCCATAGGGCCTATTTCATTACACTAGAAGACTAGAATCCCCGACCATACTTAACAGACAGCTATAGATGATATCGTACAGCCAAACTCCCAAGTTCATTAGTCCTGCAGTCTTAAATAAGCTGGAAATACTGCCTATGGTCTCCCGATCCATTCATCTACACTACTATTCTGCTGTATGCTGTGGTGCACCGTATTTTTCTACCGATGTGAAAGATGGCAAATGTACAAATTACATAATGATGAGAAGTAGACGATTTCATAAGGACTCTAAAGTGTGTACATAATGCATAAATACTAACAATAAGGACTAAATGTCCTCCATAACCTTCCAAAGTGTTTCCTCTCCATGAACTTAGTTAAACAAACAAGGAGGATTTATCTTTATATAGAATGAAAAAAGGACAGATAGAATAAAGAGGAACAGTAGGTAGCCCGAGGTGTATGAAACTAAATGATTCGACTAATTATATTCCTCCTTTCGTCAAGACACGATCCGAGCTGGAGTCTCTCTGATGATAGAGTCATGAGACAACTCTCTAGACTAATTGAACGAAAAGTTCCTTGGAGCTGATGGAAAACAAGAGAAAGTGCAGCTGCAGTGATATTCATCAATTTCAGGCGTCAGACAGCTATCAGACATTAAAAAACAGAATACAATGCACTACTGAGCATACGTAATCCACCTGAACAGAGAGTTGTTCTGCATACTTCTTGTTTGTACTTCTTAAATCATCGATCCATCAATTCACTTTTAACTTTACTTTCTCCCTTGACTTCTGCTATTGATTTTTGTAAAGGACCTTACATATATATATGTGCTTACATGCCGAGTACATACATTTTACTACATTCCTTTACCTTTAGGCATATCCGGATATCCGGTTGGCGTTAGTTAGTAGTCAGTACAGCCGACATGGTTAATTATCTAATCTAGAGAAGAAAAGAGGCTTGAGTTGAGGTCTTACCGAAAGATGATGGAGTCGAGATCAAAAGGATACTCAATTATGCCGGTGGTTGGAACTCGAGCTGGATAGAAGGGACAAGTGAAAATACAATTAAAAATACAACCAAAAGATCATCAATACGTAGCCGATATTTGACAATAATATCAACAAGTGAAACTTCAATGTCCAAGTAGCTTTTTACTCATTTCATTTCCATCGTATGATAAACTTGTTGATAGTAATTCTTGGAATCTATCTCTTTGGATTGAGTATTATTGTACAATTTCGGGTTAGAATTGATTAAATGTTATTGTGTTAATAGTGGACTATGAGAAGTTAGTAGAATAGAATCCTTACCTCGAAGAATGTCTTGCTCCGTGGGCAAATAGTCGGGGTAACCAATCCGATCCAGATCAGTCAAGTAGCTGTAATATAAAAAAAAGAGTTTCTTAGTTGACTTGCACATAAACAAACCATTCGTCTCATTTGTCTACAACACTCCTTCTCTCATCCCTAGATTTTTTACCCAAATAACTCGTGATCCTGTAAGCCTGGCCACATCTCTCTAGCCTTGACTACACACATACATGTATGTACATACTAAGGTGCAAGGTACATACATAGATTTAGGAAATTATGGATCTCCGGCATGTGTAAACAAGTTTCTAAACAAACGCTAGATTTGGATTCGGGAAAAGTCTCTTCCCGTCTCTGGACGATTCGTAACTTATGATGACGACGACAGAGCCTCTGCATAAGAACTCAACATTCCTTCCACTTTTTAGTACACACTTAACTATTCTCAATTTCAATTCGTAAAATATATGGATTTCCTATAAGTTCCTTTTCCTGTAAATCAGTTCCTCCTTTTTCTTGGCTTCCTTCGTACTGGATGTAAAGGAAGGTGATGGTAGGGGCAGACGGATAAGTACGGATAACCCTCCGTTCGTCTCCTCTGGAGGTAGGAAGGTTTAGTAGGTCGGCCTCGACAGAGAGGCAGTTAACTCAGAATTACATCAGGACATTAATGCAGCATAACCGAAACCAACCAAGAGACAGATGCTTTTGTCTTCTCCCAACCCAGTAGAATAATAATACGAATAATACGGTTTAATTTATTGCCTTCTGGGATTTTATTATTTTTTTATATTTCAAACTCCACCCTGTCAGGAGCTATTTAAACCGTAATGATACCGATCTTGGAATAAGCTTCACTAAAGTCACAAAACTCAGCAAATCTAAACCCCGACTCCGTACCTTGAACGACCATACTGAATCAATTATCTACTTAAGACCTCTCAACTCTCCTTCTGCCAAATCCCCTTACCTTCCGCATTCCGCATCCAACCTTACAATTAATTTAGTCACATGTATAGAAAGTCCAATTTCTAAAGTAGTACAAACATAGTAACTAAAACATCCTTAGTCATAATTAATCTGGAGTGTCAGCTTAAAAAATCATATTTTAATACACATAAAAGCTTTTAACAAAAGATAGTCCAGCAAATGTAGTAACTAACTAATCATGGAACTAACTTCCTATCTAAACCCAATCCGATGTCGGTATATCGTATGTGTACAAGGTCTGTATTTACAAATTGCATAGAGATGATCTGAAAATGGTATGCGTCCATGCAACTAGTAGATTTGACACACTGACATGAACCATATTATGCATCGTCAAATGGGCTCCACAGTAGTAAATCCAAGCCCAGTGACCAATATCTCTCTGCAAATTCCAGTTCAATTCATAATTGCATATGCAATGCATCCCTATATCAAATCCTCTTCAACTTCAGCAATCTACATTCCACAAACATACTAACAAGGTAACAAGGAAGAACTATGAAATTATCTACATGCAACAGCTACACTTACAGTAGGCAACTACAGAATGGACAGAACTCCTTTGTTTAAACAAGTACGATAAAGTCTCGTATAAAAATAAAGGTCCCCTTCAACTACCATTTTATGTACCTACCTATCATGTACTATTATGTACCTACTCCACCGTAAAAATATAAAGAGGTAACCGCTCCTGATTTATTTAAGAAATCCAAAGCTGTTTATATTAGGTGATTCATGGGTTGGTGAATTAGTAAAATTCCTTGTGCATGACACTATCCTTACCAATCCTCATTAAACATAAGTGTGTCCATGTCTTGTACAATTGATGGCCCTTTCACCCTTTCCCTTCTTAATTTAACAACTCCACCATCCAAAGCTACCAGGATTAACGTAGTGGAACTTTGGAAGAAGCTTATGTCAATATCAGTTTCAATACTGTACACTCATCATCATTATTACGTGATTCAGAGGTCACATACATTATGGAAAAATAGGGAATGCACCACCACTGCCCAGGCAACAGCTGATTTTATCCCGTCTGGTCTATCTCTGTCTGCAATCCTTCTTCCTGTCTTCTTCACCCCAAAAAATATCCTACAAGATTTTATGAATTGATGAAGAGGACTTGTTAAGCATGGCTGTGGAAGTTAAGTTACTCTTACAAGACGGACTCTAATTCTAATGCACACTAAATGACATATTGATAGGTTTTGGTGGAGAGATTTATATCCCACCACACAGTCCCCTGATAAGCGGATATGAGTCTGAACCGAAAATAAGACTTATCAAGAAATAAAAATCATTCCTACCACCAGGAAACCCTTGACCTCTCATTCGACTGGAGGCTAACTGCGCTGGAGTAGGTACATATAGTATGTAGGACGGGAGACGGAGTTGACGGAGTATATTTTTCATGAATTTCATTAACAAAGCTTTTTAGATGAGAACACACACAACATTTGGAATTCATACGAAGAAGACTCAGAAAGTCAGTCCTTTCATGCCAACTAAGGTGAGAACAATATAAAACACATGAGCCAAAACCCACACTACAATTATTCCACCACCAATTATTATTATTCTAATTCCTACTCTTGAATCTTTCATTGGAAATTAATCATTTCAAAAAGTCGTATTGTAATGAGTCTGGGTGGAAACTCCAGGATTTGTATACAACACTGAAATTGGACAAGCCATTGAAGGGAAGGACGGGTAACGGCTTCCGATATCAGACTACCTCAACTTAACCTGGATGAAAAAACAAGACATGTAATAGGAATCCCAGGAGGAATAACGAACTAAATAATCACACTTCCAGTTTTTGATCCCCTGTTGCGATTTCCGATTACATTATTATCATACCGGATTCGCTCATCATCTCTTTTTATTCCGACGACTTCTTATTCTGCATCCTCCACACAATCCCTACTGGCCTAACTAGCTCCACAATCATGTCCATACCACCAGATTATACAATCAGACCTCATCATCTCCACTCCTGCCAACAGATTCAAAAACATGTTGAAAGGAATAAAATTGATAATCGATTGCCAATGTCAAAACGATCTCTGGGCAGAAGAAGAAGATGTGTTCGGCTGTATTTCCCCTCAGACTGAAAGTTTAGAGGCGAAGCCTAATATGTTTGATGTACATCTAAGCTACTAGGCTACTAGGAGAAGAGTGACATCAGCAGAGGACACGAATGAAGAATCAGAGAGAAGGTGTGAATTGTTCCCTAAAACTAAAACCATATACAATCTGTAAATACAAAGTGGGATGTATGCAGTCCTACAAATCCAACCATTCTTGGAAGAATCGATTACTACTTCTGCAAATCTGCTGGAACTAAAGAATGAATTTCGATTCTACTTTTTAAGGTTTTTCCTTGAATTGTTTCCTGCGATCCGAGCTGTAAATTAAACAATTTTGGAGAGGCCTAAGTGAAAGTATTTCTCCGAAAAGAAATTTCAATAGAAGTGACAGGCCAGCCTAAATTTCTACCTGATTCCCGTAGTAAAGGAAATAAATATGGATGGATTGCAAATAATGTAAGGCAGACCTACTTATAAACTATGCTCCTACTCAAGATTAATCCCACACGTGTGTGAAGTGTCAAAAGCAGAGAAATATTATATAGTAACAATAGTAAGTAATAATAATATATAGTGATAAGTAAAATAATATCTGTAGAGGGTAGAAAAAAGGAAAGTGAAGTATGGATGGCTGAAAAAGAAAATCTGAAATTATTCTTCATAACTTCCCTACCTCAGAAAAGATAAGGACAGAATTAACTAACTGTTATGATGACATATATCCTTGTGTTTTCAATCCCCTCTTCTTCAACACAACACATCGCCACAATCAACACCACCACGTCCTTATCAATCCTGATTACATATCCATATGCAGGATCAGGATAAGTACTCCAGAAAACGGTTTGTGAACAACAGGTCAACTAGACCACACACTCTCGCTCCTCTCACCATAATACGAGTATGCAAATCTGTAGTAGTGTGTCCATCGCTTATCCATTACCTCAGACTTAAACCACACGCATCACTTCATTTCCTAACCCCTCTCAAGTGGGACTCAAGCCCTTCTCACAATCACCCACATCTGTTAAAATAGACACAATTCACCTGTCCTCTGCTTCCAATCTCTTCATCAAGATTTTTAAAAAAAATCAGAGACAAGAACCCTTACTGAATTCTGACCGTGCTGCATCTTAAAATATGCCACTTACTAACTATAAATATGGTTACCTTTAAATCTGTAATATCTTCCTAATTTTCTGTATGCTTTCAAAGATACAGGATATGAACGTTTCAAAAACCTTGTTAAAATGTGGATCATCAAAACAAAGGGATGAAGAATCTGTTCCCTACCTTATTACTACATTGATTTACTTTAATTAACTAATCTAGCTTCTATTTAAACGTGATGATGTATGAAGACGGAGAGGATGAAAGCAAGTCATTCATACTTACTGCCACTAGTGGCAGAACAGATCATCTTGTAATCTGAAGAATTGGGAAAGACATTTCAATAAAGGCAATTCAAGTGTAGCAAGTTCTTATTACTTCTTGAACATTAAGTATGAAGTTGAAAAAAGCACATAATGCATGTGTCTACTACACACTACACGAGATAAGATAATACTCGTCTTGATCTAATCGTTGGTAGGTAAGTCTATGTTAGCTCATAAGTGCCTTGATCTGTTTGACATGGACATTGGTATCAAAAGATAATGAGTAGTATGTAGTAGTAGTGTAGTAGTTTGACAGATATCAATCTCAGCATTTATTTACTTACTGCCAACCCTAATACATTACGTCATTTCCATCTTGTAAACTTAAACTAATTATCTCGTTAAACGGTTTTTTTAATTGTACGTCTACAATTTGTCGGCTAGTAGTCCTATTCTCAGACTCCTCTGATTCATTCACATTTACAAATCATAATACTCCTGCACCACACTACCTCTACTACGAGTAGTAAACATTTGTTGATGATGATACTTCATTCATAATGAAATATTAGATTAGTCGATCCCTTCCATCTTTTCCTCCTCCTTAGTGATGGAGGAAACCAAAAGCCTTTTCCTCTTGGAATTACATCTAAATCCTTCCTAACGTTTTCTTAACTTTACCTTTTCAACGATACAATGAGAGAAGTTGCTTCTGCGGAAATAAACTCGTATTCTTAGATTGTATGTGTTTATGCACAAGGACTTGTATATAATGTATGGGCTTATGCCTCAATCCATCTGGAAGATTAAGTATATTGAAGATGGGAAACCTCCATATACTTAATCTCTCGATTCATCTATGAATATGAATGACTCTTGTGATCTTCCTGTGTACATCTCCCTTCCTGTCACTACTTTCTTGGAATTCGCCGAGTTCGGTTACCATTCACCATTAGGAAAAGCCGGTAGGAGATCAGTACGGTACGCATTTACTTTGAACTATGAAATCAAATTGCGGAATCTAGAATGAAGGAGTCGGGTGCATATCAGTTGACTCTTTCTCTTAGAGTCCCAAACCTATATGTAGGTCTGTGTCATTTGTAACCACGATTATCAGGATATCAATAATAATGCATTATTCAGACCGTATCTTCTTGCCTCATATTCCAAGCTTTCTCTCACAATAAATGGTAGTAGTACACACACGCACACACACATATACACACAACAGCCCCTCATGAACCGATAAACTTTCAATCTTATTAGTTATGAATATTCCATACTTCCATGCCCTAAATACACTATGTACTCATAACTCCTGTTGACATATTCTCCTTACTCTCCTTACATCTTACTAATTCGGTTAAATAATCCTCTCCGCTATAACGAACGAACTGTATACCGGTAAAAGTGAACCGCTTTCTAGTAACCAGACAGCTGACTGATCGTGGATTGACAAACACGTTCACGAAGTACATACTTAAAACAGCTTCTATAGGAGAGATGTACGGGCTCAGGTATGTGTATCTCAGGTAGACGATATTGTAACAATTAATCCGTTGTTTTTTGTACGTTGGAGAAATGATAAAAATGTGTACTTACTATCTGGCGGAATCGGTTAGCTGGTACTCTCTTCTCCTATCATAACATTCTTGAATACCAGCTTCGGCCCATAAGGCTTTAATGGCTTCAACGTAATGTGACTCAAAAGTAGTTACGGTCTCATAGTCAACTGCTTTAACTTGTTCCGCTTTTTCCTACACAAAGGGACAAGAACAATCCTCATGTTAAATACAATCAATTAGTCATCATTCATCATCATTATCAAAATCATCATCACATATAGTCTGGAAAGGTACACAGGTTGAACCTTGAATTGATCTTCAGTCTACCCTGCACATTTAACTGTTTAAGTAGTTTAAGTGTCTGGGAAGATGGAATGTTTTTACGGGAAGGTTAGTTAGTCGTAGGAAGGGAATGATTGGATGTCAGAGTACTTGAATACGTGAATGGTAACAACGTTCAACGTTGGTTGTCTTACTATATTAGACGAGTCTGCATATTGAATTTTTAGCATCTCCATGGCACGTATCATGGCTTGCATGGCCATAAAGATGTTTTGATAGACGAGTTTGATAAAACCTCGCTTATCTTCATCTGAATATCCCGCACCATGGATGATTCGCATCTGCTTTATAAATGTTGACTTCCCCGACTCTCCAGTACCTAGAAAGATTAGGAAATTATTCAAGTCAGCTTTAATTCAATCAAATTCCACATTCATGAATTCACCGACCAAGTCATACTTAAAACATTTAAAAGAATCTCAGACAGATTTTAGACAATCTCCACTGCCAAAGTTCGAGGTTTTGCACAAAAGCATTAAAAAAAACTCGAGAGTTTGTTAATGAATGCAACTTGAGTGCACTTCTTGTCCAAACTTCTTAACCTGGCTTGTTAATGATAAGAAATTCGGAAAAGCCCCCCCCCCCCCGACAACCAGTTTCGGCCTACAGCTAAAAGGCCTTCTCCTGGACAAATTTGAACTTTCACCTTGGTTCGGGCAGGCTTTACTTTGCATGAGGTTGACATACTGAATAATAATGTACAGACTACGGCGGTAAGTAAGTGGTTGGTAATGAAGGGTGTTGATGTTTACCTAACAGTAAGAGCTTGAGTTCCCTACGAGCATCCCTTTTGTCTCTGCGGAGTTGCCTTTCGATTTCCTGATTGATTCGTTTCTGCTCTTTGGCCTCCTCAGACAAACAACACGCCATGGCTTTTGAGAAGTTCAGTTTGTGACAAGATCACAAACTGAACTCCTGGCTAACAGTTCCTGTCCCAGCAGCCACCGTTAAACAATAAACTTGTCACTCCCCCCTGGATGATGTCAACTGATGAAGGGGCTGAATGATGATGAGGATTATAAGAGTTCCCTCTCTGATGATGATACTCTTCTATCTACGGTCACACTCTAAATAGATAGTGTAGTTTTGTAGTATTGATGAGAGAACTACTCGATACTCAAGGTATGTTTGTATGTTGACGTCTTGAAGGAAGTATGCTGATGACGAGAGAGAGAGAGAGAGTGGCAGTGGTGGTGGCAAGCTCCTTCCCTTTTGACAATTGACACCTTTCTCCCAAAGAGGAAGAAACTGGAAACTGAGACGAAACTGACACTGATCTCTTGACTAATCTTCTTCTTGAGGGAGAGACACCGACACGACGACGTCCGTCCCCTCTCGTCGAATGGAAGTAAGTGGTGGAGGAGGAGGAGGGTGACCGGTCGGCGGAGATGTGTCGGCCTCACGATCCTATCCTGACGGACGACTATGGACTATGATGAAGATGATGATGATGTGATGGATATGATTGTTGGCTGGATGGAGGTGGCCGAGCTTCCAAGGAGGAGAGGATAGAAGATAGGAAGAAGGTGCTGGTGGGATAACTGGTGACTGGTGACAATGATGATGGGGTTGTTGGTGTCGGTGATGATGGTGTCACTGGCAGAAGGTGGTGGTGGTGGTGGTGTTGGACTGGTGAGTGAAAGGTGTTTTCCTTCCGCGTTACAAATCCCGAAACTTTCCTCCGTCTGGGCTCATTCATCCGACTGAGAGGAATTAAAGTCGGTTAATTGTGAAGGGAACTAGGCAAACGTTAGCGGAGGGGTCGGGAGGATTGGATGGTCCGGCTCTCTCAATCAACCACACAACAAATTCACAGTCACCTCTTTTTCAGTTATTAAGAGACGACGGGTATGCCTGTACGGACTGACTGGTTTTTACTTACTAAATGTAAGTAAGGTATGTATGTATGTAGTTTGGACACACTTTTCATCACAAAACAGGAGAGAAGAGGGCTAGTCTCTTTTGCTTAGAATCCATCTGAAGTGAACCGGGCTCCTACCCCAACGCCAACAATTCCTCGTACTCAAAACAGAACCTCAGACTCCTGCCACTGTCTAAATGGCTATGAGGCTGGGCTGGAGTAGTTCAAAACCTGCCACAACACCCGACCTACAAAACGATGGCAATCACAGGCAAAGACACCTTCTTTCTTCTTATAGACTCTCCTCACTTATTATATTATCCTAACACCAGACTCAGGTCAGACCCAGCTTTCCAATCATGTGCCCAACAGGGTATGTCCCGCAACGTAGGTCGAGGTCCAGCAACTAGGAAATTAAATTCTCGTCGTCTTCTAAATGTAAATTGTGTTTCCGCCAACAATGCATATGGAATTTTTACTTTAATGAGTTTAATTGGGCATACTCTACCTTTCCTTCCTGTCAAATCGGTTGAGGAGGTCGGGGAATGGAAATCCTGAAAGTTATTTCATTTCCTAGAGGTTTTGAAGCAACGTATTGCCCGATATTCATAGTCATGGGCGCAGTGGAAATCTGAACATAAATTCCTTTTTTAAACTTTGTTGTAACTCGTAATCAGTTATTTGGGCAGGGCGCTAGGATTACTATAGTACTAAAGGATCTAAAAATAGGGGCCTTAAATGGTGTGTCCCTTCCCTACAGTTCCATTGTAAAATATCAAAGGGGACTTTTTTATACAGGAAATAAAAATCAGTATATGAGTATGAGAATGAGGGAGAAATTATTTATTACGCTTTCGAAACCTCAGATACCCGTCCATTTACTATTTCCATTTAGCTAATTATAAAGTTGTCCAATTCCATCCTGTTCGTCTTAAGAAGTTTGGAAACGGACAGAAGTGACCAGGACCTGGGATCTTGTAAGATAAACCACGTTAAGGACCAACACACGCTTCAAGAGATTAGAAAGGACGGTTTCATAAAAAAGCGCTGGAGCGGAATAAAATGCAACGTCCCATCGTATCGTACGTATTAAAATTACGTATCGTATGTTGTATTAAAGAAGGGGATTACAGAGCCCTGGTCCTCCGGTATTATTATTGCATCGGTGGTTTGCTGTCAGGATTTGACCCTTAAATGCAGAATTTGAGGTACATTGTTTAGCATGTGGACATATTGCCCCTAAACGGAGGGGTAAGATGAGAGACAATAGGCTGAAATGTGTAAAACTGTAGGTCGAACGGACATTCATACATGTCATGAGGATGGGAAATAAACTCGTAAATGGTGGAGAGGGTTCAGGTTTTGTGGTAGTCTGGCCCAGCCTCAGACACCGGATACCCTTCGTTTCTCGTCGTACCGGTCTCAGATACAGAGAGAGAGGAGGATAGAATGCCATTCATTCAATCTCCTTTCCTATGGGATGAGTTCATAGGTGTTTTACGAAAGATACTTGAGTTGAGGATATAGCCATACTTCATGATAAGCTACAGCCAAGCTAGAGCTAGCTACATGGTCTGAAATGTATTGGTGGTGGTTTGGCTATAAAGAGGGTTTTAGGGAGCCAACTCGATCGATGGAATGGCAGCGCCTAACCCTTTTTGCGCTGCGCACCTAACCCTGCCTGCCTGGCAGTGGCACTTCTCTCTCCTGTACCTACACTCTTCTACGACACCGAAGGAAACGAGTGCAAGAATGCAATCCAATGTTGTCTCTCCAACTTCAGAGACTCCAACCGTCCATCCAACCGTTCATATCATAAGATATCCAACGTCCATGGGGACGACGACGACGGACGTTAAGGTCCAAGATCCGGAGTCCTCTCCAATCAATCCCCAAACCTACAAGAATATGTACAAAAGAGCATCCATCCCAGGATTATCAACATTCTTAATATGTATTCTTAATATGTTCATGTCCTAATGAGGATGATGATGTTCCTCAATGCAATAATACATTATCATGTACTGTGGGACTTGTTAAAGTCCACAAAGGAAGACGCTCCTGTCTGCCTAAGTTGAGAGGATTTCCACCTGCTTTTTACAAGCGGAAGATGGTTGAGGAACTTTCTCCGCTTAGTACCCACTTTCACCGTCCTCTCAAATCTCCTCCTTGTCCCTACGAATCTACTTGTTCCTTGGATTTCATAGATCATTCATAGATTTACGTCCATCCTATATTATTTCCAGGCCTTGAACTATGGATAATAAAATGAAGATAATAGGGATGGTTTTTATATCATCTTCTTTTATATGATCTGGTGAAACTGGTGATGGAGATGTAATGGAAAAGTCCTTGGTTTGGTGGTGGTGGTGGACAGTAATATTTATTTGTTAACTCCATGATTTCAGATTCATCCTGGAATTAGTATTGTTCCCTGTACTTACATCCCTTCTTAATTATCCTCTCTTCACTCCCGATTCCTACTCTTGACTAGTCTTAACTTTTAAGGGTCGAGAGGTCGGAGTCTTGGAATAAATTAACTCCAGATCAGATGATAATTCTGAAGAATGAGTCAAAAATACGGCGTAAACATCTGAAGGAGAATAATGAGGATTTCAGAGGGATGATTTTATCCTCGGATTTCATTACCTCCTGTCCCCTGTAATCCAGGCAGAGTGTAAAGGAATCGGTGGTATGGAATTCAGAACTGCCATCATCCACTGACATTAAGCCGGTTATTACGAGGGGATCCGGTTGTCTTTTAAGAAAGGCTGTTTTGCAATTCCGCCTCTGCTTTTACAGCTTCCTTTATGATTTGGATAGTAAATTAAGGAAATGGAGTCTGGTTGGACAATGGGGAACTCATTTTCCGGCTTTTACTCCCTTTTTTGGGGAATTTAAAACTTTTATTAGTCATTCTTATTCAAGTTTGGCCTTGGAGGGCGTGGAAACGAATCTCCTGTCAATCCATCACTTGTCAATCCTATCAATCTAAGTCATCATCTCCTATCATGATTGGTATGGAGGAGGGATGATCATTTTCAGATGATCAACCTCTTCTTAAAAGTCCTATAATGACCTTTCGTAGGAAGTGGAGAAAGGACTCCTTCACACTTCACAGACCAGCCAGCCTTTCACTTCAGAAAGCTCTGGGACGAAGTCTGCTCTTCTTTCAAAGCTTAGTGTAGGTGTACATACTGCATAGTATTGAAGGGATGAGCTCCTTTCCATTATTACAATATTCAAATTATCTTAACTTATTAATTTCCTCTACAGCCTCAATTTCATAGGTTAAGGAGTCTAGGACAAGGAGTTCAATTTCATTATGGACTATAGTATATTAGTCTAGCTTTTAGGATTCTATACTCTCTAGAAGGTATGACAGTAAGTATGGATGAGAATCCCGTCTAGAACTCTACCTGATGAAAAAGTTGGCCATATATTATTATCTAAAAAAAATCTGTCTTCCGTAATAAAAGTAAATAGTAAAAAGGTAGAGTAGAAATATCGTTTTTTAAGAATATTTTGAAGGTTTTTTCAAGATTGAATATCCACGTGAACCGGTTAGACTTAGAAAACCCCTTGTTGACTGAATTCATCAGGTGGGGTTATTATGAGGAAGGCATTATGTATTGAACTGTAAGGAAATTAGTGGTTAGTACAATAAATCCATTCCAGAGATTCCAGACTAGCTTATTCCTCAGTTATGATATTAATATTGGAGTTCCCATATAGTCAGCTTAATTTAGGTTGGACAATAATAAGCTTGCTAGACTTGTGTAGTTTTTCTATTTAGCCAGGGAATCCCGTCCAATATAATATCCAGTCTCCAGTGCAGAATTGCAGGCAGAATCTTGAAGTCTGAATGGAATATTCTTTTCTGGATTGGGAAGAAGGGGTTAGAGTGTCTTGAAATTAAAATTCTCAAGTCCGATTGACGCACTTCAGACTTTTAAGAATCGTAAATTATGGGACATAATATGTAGATTTGAAACAAGCAAGAAAACCTCCGTCGACATTGAGAAATTGGATCTTCAAAGTTAAAAAGTAAATTGACATGGACATGAAAGGTTAAAGGCAGGTTTTCCTTAATCAATTGTAACTTAATACGAAAAGATTGTTGGAATGTCCAAATTGAAGAGGAAATCCAGTGGAAATATTCTCCTTTTGTTTTCTACATTCAATTCCATCATAAATAAATCTGAAATTGTACTTTCAGATCGAAAACAACAAGAGATTTGAAGAAGGCTGCAGACATCGGAAGACTTTGAATATCCTGTAGAACAGCTTCCTGGAATTAATGATTTACAATTGGGTGGGATGGAACGGCTCAATTTAATTGACAATGAGTCAATCTCGACCTCCGAAATGGATACCCCCGTAGCAGCACTTCGACCCTCTTCCCAAATCCTCCTTTCCAAGATGCTCAATCCTACAAAAATCATTCCTACCGACAGTGGGCTTCCCAGGTAAATGTGAACTAATGTAATTCCATAGCTATGATGACATTCGATATTCAATCTAGCCCAGCCTCAATCAACTCGTTCTGTACAGATTCTGTATCTCCGTTACATATTTTAAGAAATAAAAACCACTCAAGGTTTCCTTTAATCAATATCAACCGGATAAATGTAAACTCCTCTCCTTTGTATGTTTCACAGAGATTGGAGAGGGCTAGCAGAACTTAGTGGCGTCACTTCGGAAACGATATCATTCCTCCAGTCTAAGGATGACCCTACTGGGGAGCTCATTAAGATTTGGTGTCAAAGCCAGGACTCAGGATGTCAGCATTTTAGTGACCTCAAGGCTTTTCTAGCCGTTATTGATCGGTATGATGTGGTGGATGATATTATTCCCTTATTAGGTGAGTGCTCATGTGTTTAACTAAGGCTTAAAATGTTCCAAGTCGGTCGATGTATGATTTAAACTGCTTTTGTGGATAGAAAGTGATGCGGGGGTGTACAGGGAGAAAGTAAACAATGGGGCTGGACGTGACTCTTCCAGCGTCTTGTCTCTTGACGCTTCCGTCGAGAGGAACATACTGACTATAGGTAGGATCTTGTAAGATTGACATTTGGTGTGGATGTATATCATCAGTGTGTTTATTTCTGCAGTAAGTAGCTTATACACTATCATTATGTCTTGAATTGCTTTCCAGAGGATAGTGAACGAATTCATAAAGGTCTTCCATTGACGAGATACGATGCCTTCATCCTACATTCCGATGCAGAAGAGGACTCGGAATTTGCTAGTCTAGTTGTGGACAAACTTGAAAGCGAATATGGACTGAAGGTAAGTCGGAATGTTTGGACTTCCAGTTTGCCATTTTTGTTGGTTTGATTTTTGATATGAGTTGCGAATTTGTATATTTCGAATACGTTAACCTCTTTTGTTTTCTGTTGCATGGTCCAGTTGTGTGTAAAAGACCGGGATTTGCTTCCTGGTACAATGTTTGAGCACGAAGTGATTGGAAGGCTGATAGAGGAACGATGTAATAGATTTCTTGTGATATTTTCTCCCAGCTTTTTAGAAAGCAGGGCTAACCATTTCCTTGTTTCATACGCCCAAGCGTCGGCATTAGGTTTGTTTAAAATTAATCATGTTTTTGATTTGTTGAACTTCGGATGACTTTTGAAATTTGAACATGTTGATGTGATCTGCCTGAAATGTTTGACTTACAGAATCCAGAGTGCGTAAGATCGTTCCATGCATGTACAAGAAGTGTGAGCTGCCACCAAGTGTTCGGTACTCATTTTGTATCGTTTACAATCGATCGGGCAAGCTATGGAACTTTTGGGATAAGTTAAGTCAGTCCCTCCGACCGAATTCCCTCACCACCTCCGCCTCGATCAAGGCAGTTGACAATCCTCGCCCCAGCACCGTTCCTATTCCCGATTCTCCTAATAACTTCAGCCCGTTAACAGGTTTGTATGGTTTTTTGTTTTAAGACTTTATGCTTCTTGAACCATAAAATCTGTTCGGTTCGGTTTGACAAATGGATTCTGATTAATTACTTCAGAATCCCTTAGCTGGTGGGATGCAGAGAAGCCCACGTCCAGGTCGTCATCATCCTACTCAAAGCACTCAAACTCCTTGGATTCTGGCTTTTCCAATGGAACCACCTTGCAATCCACAACAGACCCAGATACTCTTTCTATTAGATCCGATTCTCATCTGATTTCATCCCAGCCTGGTAGCTTACAAGGACATTCTAAAACTCCCAAGTGGTATAAGAAAATAATTAACCCCCTTAAGAAGAAAAGGGACAATGAGAAGTTCCCCATGAAACACAAGGCCATTGCAGAATGACTTTAATGACAAGTGGAAATTGTAATGAGGTTTCGATAATGGCTTTTATACTTGTGATTTAATTCCGGAGGCTTCAGTCTTATTTTCCTAACTTTATAAAGACACATTTAGCCATCTTCTGCTAAATAATGATTGTGGTTGTGACGTCCTCCTCCGAGGCATAATTAAATTAATCAAATGATGCAGTAAGAATAAACCAAAAAACGAATTCATTTCTGTTCCGTCACAATTTTTTAATTACTTCCATTAATCCACTATACTACGCGAGTCAGTTAACAATAACACCACAGTCTCCCGTAAATCTGCATATGTAGACTATAACGTTGTAATGTAGGTAATGTTGTAATATACACACGAGTTGATCCAGCAATTCATACCCTTTTCGGCACAGTCACAGTATAAAAATTTGTAGTTAAATTAGTTTAACTAAGAATGATGCGTACACACTACACATAACATATTATTAGTTAACTATTTTTTTTATCATCAGCTACTAAACAATAGTTTCCGATATTCCGATAAATATTGTACGCGAGTTTATAAATACATTTAACAACGAACGCAAAATAAATTGAGTTCCACCTCCATCATATCGTTGGTTAGACTGGATACACGGTAATCGAAATGCATCGGATCAATGTTACAGCATTTCGTAGGCATTAAATAATATTATTCAGGAAGGACTTTTTTCATCAGTTGTCAGTGCAGGACAACCATAATATACTACTGAGCTAAAAAAGGACCTTTAAATGAACTGTTTTGCATTTGTGAGCTCAAGATAACATATTTCAAAATTCGACGATTGAAGTATGAAGTTGAAGCCAACAAAATTAAGGAGAAATAAAGGCCGAAAATATGTATTATTTTGTTGTGACTAGATGTGGTGGAGCTAACAACTTTCTCTATACGACTAACAACTGTAGAATTCCTTGGAAATAGAAATAGTTAAACTAAAGGGCTAAAATTCGTCATTTAGGCATTCGTGAAGGTATGTATTGACTTGTCTATTTAGGCTAAGCCGGAGCATCGATAGTCTGTCAAGTTTCTGGGAGCTTACATTTGTAATTTTGTAATAATCGACGATTCAGTAGGAAGTTATCCCACCCAACACAGCTTATTGTCCTCAACAAGTTACTTCATGAAATATTATAAAGACAGACAATGCTAATTAAGACGCTCAGTGGTAAATGACCTACTTCAGTAGTTGCTTTATGTTTAGTTTCGACCTAGTATTAGTATAAGAATGTATAGTGACTCTGGGATAGCACAAAATATACCCAGTATGGCACTTCTATCGAATCAGTTAGTCAGTTACTACAGCACCGGCGAAGGGAAGACCTATTATAATACTACGTTTGTTATTTCACTCTATCTGCTAATTATGAAAATTTCAGCCGTCTGATTGACTCCAATTGACAACCAAGCACCTTAATAGTAAACAGGAGTGATGAATTAAAAAGTATCTGTTGTGATATTTTGGCCTGTTACTGAATTAATTTTTGGTTCTGTCATCTATCACTTTTCAGTCACATCAATGCCGACATGATTTCTGTAATAAATAAGTAACTCAGCAATACGATAAGAGAATATAATTTGGAATTTGTTAGAGCTACAAGTATTGCACTATGTAAAATTGTGTGGATTGATTGGAATAGTGCCAAGTAAGACTTTCAGTTTTAGCTACCAAAATACAGACGCATAGACGACCTTATATTAAAACCTACTTTGTATTTTTTTTGTATTCGTGACCTAACCTAGTTTTTGCATCATCCTTCTACCAACGAACTACGTCTCGATAACCTTCGCGAACACTTAAACGTTTGATAGATTCATATCCCAAGATGATGAACATGCTAAAGACTCCAGACTGGAACATTCGCGCTGATAGTCCTTTCGTAAAAACACGGTAACCCTCTTCCTGCCACAGAATCGCAAATGTCCTCGGAAAAGATGGCAGTCGTTGAACCTATTATTATCAAGTATATTGAATTTAGCAATTGTGTTGGCAAACTAATCTTTGCGTTGAAATAGCTTTGAGTTGGAGAAACCTGCAGTCTTGCACGGCATACATCCAAAGGATTAGTGATAATAGTCGTAGTCCAACCCCCCAGCATAGCAGACACACATTGAACCAGCAGATGAGAAATTCCTGGAGGAGAAATTTTGATGAGCTCTTCTTGGTAGACTTGGTAGAACCCCCACCAAAGTGCGGAATTAGGAACGTATGTACTGTGGAAATAAAAATCATCAACGTCAACATTTGCATCGATTAATGACACATTCAAACCAATAGCTTGATAGCTTGGGAAAACATCAAGATCATTACCTCAAGGACGCCAAATATCCTCGATAGAATCCTCGAAGCCCATCTCGTCTGTAAATTTCACTAGCAATGTCTTTGGTGAGATCTAGCTTAGATCGTCCTTCATACTTGATTTCCAAAGGATTGTAAACAGGCCTGATGATTTTAATTGAAATCCAAAATAATTACAGAAACTTTATTAAAATAATACAAATATAAATTAATCAAGTTCGAAGTAAACATACCCCCCAGGAACATTGGACTGTCGCATCCCAATAATCATCATGTGTTGCGAAATAACATCAAAAGGCACTATTATAGTTTGTCCCACGACAGACGCACAACCACCTAAAACAAAATATAAGAAGAATTTTGTTTACAACCTCTACTAATGAGTATGTGTTAACTTCAGCAAAGATTATCACTTACCAGCTATCAATGCTCGGATGTGGCTAGGGTACACAATAATTTATCGATGAATTAGAAACTGCATTTTAAATATTTCAGGTGGAAATAATAAAATGAAGTATGATATGACTGAAATCAACTAACCTCTCTTTCATCCCATTCAAATAAAGTGAGTGACGGACTCCTTCATATGTCGACACGTAAAAGACTCCAGATACAATCTGAAACGCGGAGATCCAAAAGCCTTTATACAACCCACGAACTCCTTCGGAGTCTATAATCTTCCGAAAGCAATCGAACATTCCACTGTACACGCTCGATTTTTCCTGAATCTGTTTATAAAAATTACAATGATCAATATTGATATTGTTATCTGAATAAAACCATCCCACTCTAATTTCAAAAGACGGGAACCCGGCCATCAGCACCACAAATATCAAATACACACCTGAATTTTCGTCTTAACCAATGTGAAGGGGTAAAGCAGGCATCGAATGGAAAATGTGCTAAGCATACTCAGCGGGTAGAACTTCCACAAATCCATCATGTTCCATTCAATAACTTGAATCTGAGCTTCATTGGAAGGCGCCAGGCGAGTAAGGACCGCGTCACCATCCTTGCAACCTGGGCCAGTGCAGTTCCATTTGAACGGATTTCGAAAGCGGTTGTTGGAAGGAGGTGGTTCTTCAGACTCCAGGATGTTCGAAAGGTTTTGGTCCCCATATGGTCTTGAAACAATGGAATTCTGCTTCACTTTGACGTCTTCCATATCTTTAAAGGATGACGTTAGAGAAACCCATGCGGAAAACCCTGGGTAAGGGTACCCTAGCATCTGAGGCTTAGCCAACAAGTTCTTCGCCGAATCAATCTTCTCTAGCATCTCTGTTTACAAAATTAAATCAAAGCTTCCGGTTTTAATCCAATCACGAACGAAGAACAATTCGTTCTAAACTCAGATTTGTACCTGTAATCATCATGGAAAGCGTATCTGGATTCAGGTAGACTGGATTTTTAGAGCAAATCTGTAAAAGTGCGAAGAAGACTAGGACGACAGGCGCGCAGGCTTTACCACTGACTGGAAGAATTGAGCCGCAACTGATAACTGAACCTTGGATCCAAATTTGCTTGTAGGAGGTTCAGGGCTCAGCCGATAGCTCCCAACTTATATCTTCATCAAGCAGCTTAAGCAGTTATCTGCAATTTAAAAAAAACATATTTAGACTCCCGATTTGAAGTGAAATTGGACTGATTGGACTGACACCCTCAGACCCTCACCCACTTTGTCCACCACTAATAATCAGTTGGGTAGGGGCATTCCACACGATCGTAATCTAATTGTGATTTTGTGATGGCCCTAAATCCTAACACAACAATCACAGCAATCAGCTGAGCAGCAAAAGGAAGGTTCAATATGCTATCGGATCGTTTCTAAAGTTTTGACGAGCTGAGTACGAAAAATTGGGCACGTTTGTTTTTAGGTGTAAACAAAAAATGAAGCTAGAATTTCGGAAAGCAAGAAAATGACTAACCTCTCCTACGTCACTAAAGCGACAGAAAGTATAGTTTAAATCTTGACAGGCCATGATGCATGAGGGAACTACAGACTGCTGAAGTACCCACCCACTTGTTATTAATCCCCCAAAAAAATGGAAAAATAACTTACCCAACTGACGAATCAAATAAATCCGTCCGTACAAACTTTCCAGAGGCAGAACAGAAAAACTCCTCTGAGGTCTCCTCAAGACATCTCCACTCCCCAGGCAGGACACAGGACTGGCTTTACATGGGCTAAAGGTTACTTCACTCGGAATGAGGAGGTCAGGTCAGAGACTAAGAAGAAGACTGGAGGAGAAGTGTAATCTCTATTCGGAAGTGGAGATGAAGTTACGACGATCGACGGTAGCTTACGTCTTCTTGCAATTATTATGTGTTTAATGAATGAATGATGTGATGATGAGGACCGAGTTCAGTAGACTTCCTCTTCGCAATTTTCCAGATTATTGTGTGGCGATTGTCCCAGTAATAGTTATCTGTAGCCATGTGCTTGAAGTTGGCGGAGTTGAAGTCAGTTGGTGTGGTGGTGGGCCCCTAAAGCCCGTCACTTTCAGAATTCAATGTCAAATTACATTCTCATGATATGTCTGCCACCAACTTTTTTATATGAATCCAAATACCAAATCCAGTCCACCCAATTAACTTGATAACCTTAACATCAAACATGTACATAGATTGTAGATACGCCTCAGTCCTCTTCATCACTGGCCTTGCTCACAATTTAAAATCTCTGATAGGGAAATTAATTGGTTAGTATGAAACCGGTATTGGATTGAGATAAAAAACGGAGAGTTATTAATTGACCGCATCCCACCCACAGGCCAGAGACAGAGCCCAACTGGACATTGGATCTTGAGTCTGGCTGGATTCATTGCCTCCAGCTAGTCTTTCTACCTCTACAACTTCCATTCAACATTTGACATTCCTACTTGACAACTCGTCTTGACTCTTGAGTCCTTGGCTTGGCTGCGATTCCCAAATTCCGATACGCAGTACAGAACTTCAAACTTAAATCTCCTCTGCTCTGCATAAATTCCATCTCCCTCCCTGCTCCGTCTTCAGTCTTCGTCATTGTTGGAAGTACTGAACAAAGATCCTAACTGAGTTTTAAAGGAAACGATGGGTTCAGGGGCCGGTGTCAACCCTTTTGCCAGCCTTGGAAACGAGCTGGATGTGAACGGGGTCACCTACAAGTACTTCGACTTGCCCAAACTTGGCAGCCTCTATTGTAAGTTTTCCTAGGAAATGTACTTGAGCTGTCAAATATAATCAATTTTAAAATTTGGAAGTGAGGGTCAGGGTCAACTGGGTTTGTGGACTGTAGGTCAGTATGGTTTGGATTGTATGCAATCCACAATCAGACGTTGGAGAAACATTTGTGACCTTTTCAAAAATTCAGTTTTTCTACATATTTGAAGATTTGTTTGTAAAATAAAAATTAAATGTTTTGATAGTTAAGCTTCCCTATTCCATCCGAGTTCTTTTGGAGTCAGCTGTGAGGAACTGCGACGGTCAGCAGGTGCTGAAGTCGGACGTCGACAAAATCTTGGCCTGGGAGGTTAATCAGAATGACCCTGCAGGTGTTGAGGTTCAGTTTAGGCCGGCTCGTGTCATCCTACAGGTCTGTGTGTACTGTACATCATAATATGAGTAATTAATTATAATTATCCTTCCTGCATTAGTACTAAAAAATTATCATTTCAATAACGGGATTTCATTTCATTAATGTTACAGGATTTCACCGGGGTACCTGCCGTTGTCGACTTAGCCGCGATGAGGGACGCTGTCCGGGACATGGAAAGGAATCATGAGCTGGTCAACCCTGTGTGTCCTACGGATTTGGTGATTGATCATTCCGTTCAGGTTGACTATTATGGAACGTAAGGGGCTAGTATTTTACATTTGACGGAAATTAATTGATCTGGTTGTTTGTTGTCTTCTAATTTTTTACTGTTGTACTGTAGATCTGATGCTTTGGAAAAGAATCAAGCCTTAGAATTTGAGAGGAACAAGGAACGATTTATGTTTCTGAAGGTGAGATAAAGGAATTACATTTCAGCTTACGAGAATTTTGATTTCAATTATGTCGTCGGCTAACTTTTGTATTTGAATGAAATGAAATACCGAATTTAAAAATCTGTCAAAATAGTAACTGACCCCGGTGGTAATTCAACCCACGTCCCCCTACTTTGGCATAATTTCATATCAATCAAATATCAATACTCGAAAATGGAACAGTTTCAATTAGCTTGTGTATATTTTTTGTTTAGTGGGGAGCAAAGGCCTTTAAGAATATGTTGATCGTGCCACCGGGATGTGGAATAGTACATCAAGTCAATCTGGAGTACTTAGCGAGAGTTGTGTTCAGTGACGAGTCTCAAACCCTGTACCCAGATTCTGTTGTGGGGACTGACAGTCACACAACGATGATCAATGGTCTTGGGGTTCTTGGTTGGGGTGTTGGAGGTATGATAGAGTCATGCATTTTTTTAAGATGTTGCATCTCAACACCTTGCTAAAGCTAAGGAAAATAGCCTCAACAGCTCAGGAATGTTGGTAACGGCAAATAACTAATTGTAATTTGGTAATTTTAGGCATAGAAGCCGAAGCTGTAATGATGGGATTACCCATGTCGATGGTCCTACCTCAAGTAGTTGGTTATCGTCTAACAGGAGAAATGAACCAATTCATCACATCTACTGATGTCGTTCTTACAATCACCAAAGTGCGTACTGTGTTTCTCCGCTTTCAAATCTAACAGTTAATTTACGGCCTTTAACAATATTCCTAAGGATAAAGAGAAATGGTAAACGGTCATTCTCTAGCCGTTATTTATTCCTATAAGATAATATTTTAACAAAGGGCAACAATGAAAAGAAAAGAATGTAGTCGTTCCCTGTCAAGAAATCAAACCGAGTCGACCCTTTTGCTTAAAATAGACTTCACATTGTTAAACTTATAACGACGGCCTACTTTTTATGATGCTCATACCGTACCTTCCTAAGAAGATGATACCGTAACTGGACAGTCAAAATAAAATATGGGATGTGAAGGCGAATGATCATAAATATTAAGTTGACAACATCCTTAAAGCAATGGATTTAATGAATGTCTTTGTTTTGCAGCACCTTCGTCAAATTGGAGTTGTTGGGAAATTTGTCGAATTTTTTGGGCCAGGTGTAAGCAAATTGTCCATTGCAGATCGAGCTACTATAAGTAACATGTGTCCTGAGTATGGAGCTACCTGCGCGTTTTTCCCTGTTGACGATAAAACTATCCAATACCTTCGGCAAACCAGTGAGTCATATATTCATGAACTCTAAATTAGCTGCATGATTCTGGCATTTGAGTATTATCCAGAGATTACGAATATGCTTTCATGAATACTGAACTCAAACTAAAATTGATTGATTGGCTAAAATTCTGGTAATTTCAGATCGAGGAGAGAAGACGATTGCTTATATTGAGGCCTATCTAAAAAAGATTGGACTTTACAGAAACTACAATGATGCCACTGAAGACCCTGTTTTCTCCCATGTAGCCAAAAAAACTACATATCTCTATAAGTTACGATTTCTCAAATATACTGAATTTCCTATGAAAACTAGATCGAGGAGTTGGACTTGAACACCGTTACCTCATGTATGAGTGGACCCAAAAGACCCCATGATCGAGTACCTGTCTCTGAGATGAAAACCGACTTCCAGCAGTGTCTTACCGGCAAGGTGAATAACTAAGTTGATCAAATTGAGGGACGTAGGGTGAATTGAATTCAGTTTTAAAGTTTTGATGATTGTCTCGGTATGAGCGTGAGTCGAGTGTTCGATCTAGTCATGAAATTAAAAAGCATGATACTAGAAGGTCACCCGACGCGTGCTCAACCTGATAAACGACTTCAAAATCTAAAATCGATAACTTCAAATCTGGGCTCGATGGATGATTTGAAGGCTCCCTTGTCGAGGATCTATTGGCTGTGATAACGTTTTGCAACCAGTTACGCACCGCCAGTAGTTCCTAGACAAAGAGAGTTGAAGTCGAAAATTAGATGAGCTGTTGTCAGTTTTAAAATACTTGGTTAAGTTGGACACGTCATCCCATACGGGTGTGATAGTGGCAGTAGCAGGTAGGAGTAGAAGAACCTCCTCTCCGAAGGAAGTAAACCAGCAGGGCCTTGAAATCATCCGGGAAGAGACCGTTGATTTTAAAGACAGGCCTTACTTTGCTAGCCTAGCTTTATGAGCGCAAGGTCATCATACAGCTAGATAACCAAAGTAAAGCCCATCTCGATAAATTCCCAGACACCGAGCAGTCTGGGAGATGAGTTGGCCAGGAGGAAGTGTAGAATGAGACTGAGATGGTGACGAGGCAGGCAGGAGGGTTGAGGTGGGCTGGAAAGTTGTCTTATGTTGAACTCCTCATTCAACAATCTGGATGAAACTACCCGGTGAGGAGAGGTTGAAAGCCTCTAAATCCCTCAGACCGGTTAGAGTCAGCCCCGATTGTCATATGAGACCTTGTTATCTCCATCGTCTTGGCTCGGCGGATGAATGGTAGCTTCATCAATTTCCTTGGAATGTGAAACGAGAGAAGTGAATGGATCAGGCTTATGAATTTAGCTCTGACCACAAACAATCCTCTCCCACTTGTTGCTTCGTGTAGATCTCTGGATCCTCCTGTCGTCCTCAAACTTGCCAGCTTCGTCTTTTAAAAAAATCTAAGAAAGTATCTAAAATGAGTGGAAATTCGAACTGGAAAAAAATTGGGAAGATAATTTGGGATGGACAGGGATGTTGACTGCTTGGAGAGGATGGACTGACTGAATGCTGAATGGAGGCCTGAGTTCCTTTAAATAGGGACTCGTTTGACCGCATCATCCCGGTGGGATGTCTTATGCAAAGACCGAGGTTGGAAGTGTCCGTGTTCCTTGGCGCCCTCGGACTTGATCCCTATTGTTGTCGGTCCACTTGTCCAGGTCGTCCTTTTCTTTTTTTGGCTTTTAAAGCCATGTGGTAGAGGATTAGCTTCCGTCCGTCTGTAGGTTAGAGGTTGAGCACTTTTTATGATAATGAATGAGACTTGCATATGTATGCAAACTTAAGCATGTGAGACTGGATGACCGAGGAGTGTTGGTCATGTACACAAAACCAGGTGCAGGTAGGACGA
This sequence comes from Desoria olivacea, assembly GCA_034695115.1. Taxonomy (NCBI): domain Eukaryota; kingdom Metazoa; phylum Arthropoda; class Collembola; order Entomobryomorpha; family Isotomidae; genus Desoria; species Desoria olivacea. Next base: position 41,953 of record JAQFZA010000025.1, on the reverse strand, counting down.
AATCGGATGGAATTTTAATCTTCAGTTCGAGTCCCTTTTTTAGATCTTTTACAGCCTCCACTGACTCTTTACATGGGGTTGGAGGGTGGTCAGTTTTAGTCTAATTTTAAAGCTTTCTAAAAAAAACTTTTCTTCAGGTTTCTCAAGTTCTTCTAGGGGTTTTTTTTAGATAATTCTGAAGAAGGTTGATTAACATTAGATTCTGTTCATAGTATCGATTTCTTTGTAATCTCAAATCTCTCCATAGCCACATTAATTCTGGATTTTTATTAATGAAAGCCTAGTTGTGATGATATAAGTTTATTGTCGTTTGTTGGATTGTGTTTCATAATGGTGAATTAGAGATACGATGGATTCGCTAAGTGTGTGTTTTATGGCTTTAGAAGTTTGTAATTTTTGCTACTTCTTTCGGCTTTAGAAGCTTGATTTGTTATCGGCTTCCTTGAATCATATATCATATAGCATATTATGGTTTGTATCTATTTAGATTTGATAGTTTGAGGCAATGACCCCTAGAACAAAAGTTTAGCATCGGCCGAGACAAGCATTCGAATGGTGTATTCATTTCAGGAAAATGCATATTAACATTTACATGCAAGAGTAGAATGCCTTGAAGGTTGGGTTACTGTACTTCCAACTTACTGAGAATTGGGTTGGACCGTTTGTTCTATGTAAATCAAGTACCTGCCTGACTCTGAAGACATAAGTATCCAATATGGATATAAGTCCTCACCGAAATTTAAGGAAATAGTTGTCAACTTGTATTTCTGTACAAGATATGAAACGAAAATGGTATGCGGCAGGCAGGTTAGAAATGAACCTCTGAAGTACAAATGTAAATAAAGGCGAGTTTAGCTTTGCTCTGGATTCGGGATTAGGCGTTTGTGCTTTGTCAACTATTTTTGTACCGGAGTCGTTGGTCAGTTACCAGAAACGGATGCCAAAAATATTTATAATCAGAGGCCTGTATGGATGTTTGAGGTTTGTGTAACCCTTTGAAACTTGTTTAATAAGGGTCAGCTTCAGAGGATTTGGGTTCTCCAAGTAGCAGGAAAGGAGGCTGGGGTATTTGGTTCGTTAAAAGTTTGTTAATCCAAGAAGACTATGTGAGAAAGTCTGACTATACAAATACACCTGTGGCATTCAGAAGTACCCAGACGTTCAAGTTGAAGGCACTGACTACAGAAGCATGGAAAAGTTGCTGGTCAGTCAGGAATTTAGCTACATTACATGTAGGTAGATGCAAATACGTATTTAAATTAGGCCAACGGTACAACCAGGGTTGGAATACCTTTTTGTGATTGATGCAAAAGCTAGCTTCTACTATAGATTCTGCAACCGAGTAAATGAGTCTGCTAAATGGTTTCATCGAAGTCATGGATCTGTGATTCCAACAAGTAATTAGAAACCAGCCGTAATCTTAATCTCGTATTTCATGAATGGAATGAGGAATGGAGTAGGTATGCATTTAGAGGTTTAGGCTTTAGAATGGAATTGCAACAAGGATAATGATCGAGCTTGATGTTGAAATGGAAGAATTTTTTTATGGACCGATGTGCAGTCTCCAGTCTGTCTGGTATTCAGCATATTAAGACGTATTCGGAATTTGTGTTTGGAATTTCTTTGTATCTGCTCGGTTATCAGCAAAAATGTATATTGTTATGCAAAATAGTAGAAAAAGCAAAGGCACAGGAGACAAGCTGTCTTTGCCGAAGATTGCTGAATAGGAGTAGTGAAAAGTTGATGTATGCTTCTTTGCTATTTGTATAATATGGCAAGTTGTATGAAATACGATCGGCGTTCTTCTCCTCTGAATAATAGGATCGTTGATGTTGCATAGAAATACGGATTGATTAATAGGGCACTGGCATTCAATGCTGTGAAAGTTTTGAAATGAAGATCAAGAATGAATTATTTGATTGCAGATTGGATTCAAAGGATACGGAGTCCCTGCCGACAAGTTGAGTACCACTGTGCCTTTTGTGTTTGAAAATCGAGAATATGCGATTAAACATGGATCCGTTCTTATCGCTGCGATTACGTCCTGTACCAACACTTCAAATCCTTCCGTGATGCTTGGTGCAGGTAAAATAGCCTTGAAATTGATGTTCAGTTTTTCAGCTTTGTGTCAAAATCCATTGGTAGACGAATATAGTTGTCATTTTTATTTGCTGCTTTTTTACATTCTATAAACATTTCTAGAATTTTATTTCAATTACATTTGTTTGGATGAGGTGTGAAATAAGCCGAAACTTTTCAGATTGGAATTGAATTTTCAAAACTCAAGAAATCGTAATGTATCGTATTATCAGTTTCGTCATATTGACCAATTCTGTTGATTAAAAAAAGTTCCGAAGATAAATAGGATAAATCTATCGAGAACTACTATTTAGAAATAGTATTTACTGTTACAAGTAAGCATAATTTGAGCTTTGATATGTATGATTTTTTTTCAAGATGCTTTTATATTGCAAATTCCTAATCATGTCATCGGTTCGTTTTTTCTCCCAATGTAATTTGTGTGTGTATATGAAGTGAACTAAGAATTCATATTGAGAAAGTTTGATTATTTTATATTGTTTGGAATAGGGCTGTTGGCCAAGAAAGCAACCGAAGCTGGACTTACTGTAGCTCCATACATCAAGACCAGCTTGTCTCCTGGTAGTGGCGTTGTATCGTACTACCTTCGAGAAAGTGGTGTGATTCCCTACCTTCAGCAGTTGGGCTTTGATATTGTTGGATATGGTTGTATGACTTGTATTGGAAACAGTGGACCTCTACCCGACCCTGTTGCTGAAGCTGTTGACAAGGTTTGTATTCAAATTTAAATTTACATTTAATTTTGGCTGTCTAAATCACTAAACCAGTTGCATTTATAATCTTGGATGTGGATATTCGCAGGGAGATCTAGTTTGTGCTGGAGTACTTTCAGGCAACCGGAATTTCGAAGGGCGTATCCATGCAAACTTGAGGGCAAACTACCTTGCATCCCCATTGCTCGTAATTGCTTATGCAATTGCTGGAACCGTTGATATTGACTTTGAAAAGGAACCTATTGGTATGTCTTGCTTTTAGTTTTTAGTAGAAAAATTACGCAGCATATATTATGCTGAAGGTCTTCATTTAGAATTGTCACAGTAATATATTATAAATATAAAATCAAGCGATACAGCCTCGTTCATATTTATGTTCGAGAAAATGTTGAATACTTAAAAGAAAATGGTGACGATGATTAATTCGCAGGGATTGGCAGTAATGGAAACCCCGTTTTTCTACGAGAGATCTGGCCACTTCGAGATGAAATCCACACTGTGGAACAGAAATATGTCATTCCAGCCATGTTTGAAGAGATTTACTCAACTATTCAAAACGGAAATAGCCGATGGAACGATCTACAAGCTCCAGAAGGGCTTCTTTATCCCTGGGACGTTGAATCAACTTATATCAAGAATCCTCCATTCTTTGAAGGCATGACACAGGTTCGAAGATATTTTCTTCAAGTTGATTGGCACGTTACCACTCGTTTCCACCTGTTTTTAAGCATATTTCTAATTTTCATTTATTGTTAGAACTGTCGATCCGTCTTCGTTTGTTAATTCTACTTCTTTTACTTCGTTAGTTTTAACTTAGGATTCGCTTATATCAAAACACGAAATAGTAGATGAATCATGGTCACTCGATCACAGTGGCTTACATTTTTAAACCTAATAATTTTTTACTCGATAATTTTACCTTTAACCTTAAACATATTTTGTCAGGTGCGTTTTAAGGGAATGATGCGATAACATGTGAAGCTGATTATTGTATGCTATTATCGTAAGTTCATAAATATCGGTCTAATTTTCCACAGAATCTGTCTGCAGTACTTCCAATCTCTGCTGCCTATGTGCTTCTGAACCTCGGAGACTCTGTAACCACTGATCACATTTCACCTGCTGGTAGTATATCAAGGACCAGCCCAGCCGCCCGATATTTGTCAGCAAAAGGGTAAGCTAAAGCACACAACTAGGTGACATGAAAGTAACACAAACATTGAACATTAAAGTAACCATTCTTACTTAAAATTTGCTAACTATTTTAGGCTGACCCCTAGAGAATTTAACTCGTACGGATCTCGACGAGGAAATGACGCTGTAATGGCTAGAGGTACATTTGCCAACATTCGATTGGTCAACAAATTGATCACCAAAGCTGGTCCTCGGACACTTCATTTTCCAGATGGGGAAGAAGTAATCTTACTTTTATTGATCATAGAAATAGAATTCTTGGAATCGTGAAATAAGTTAATGGCTTCAATAGCTATCGACCATGTACAGCAAATTGCTTGTTTTTATTATCTGCATATTTCTAGTCAAATGGGGAATAGATCAGCCCTAATCCTATGAATGTCTAACACGTAACGTATTTTTCAGCGGATATTTTACAATATTATTTCCCGTGTAATTGCATGATTGAAATGTGGATTGCTTGTGCATTAACCTGCTTGCGGATAGCATGGATAAGTAAAAACCGAAATACTAGTCGGATACATAATTAGTTTTTTTCCATCCTAACCTTAAACTACCATAAATATTAAGATAATCGGTCCCTTGTTTCCTGTGCTTTTGGACATTTTGACTAATTCGAAGTCAGCTTAGTTAGCGAGAAGATGGGATGATACCAATGCATATGTTTCCCAAAATTGAAGTCTACATTCTGTTATCAATTTGAATAACTATGTCAAACATTAAGACCACAGCAGCTTGGGTTCAGTAGTCAGTAGACCGAAGGGGTCACCTTTACAAACAGTGGACAGTGACGGTTCTTGTCGTTCTCGAGTGTGTTTGCTTTTACTTCCTGGATTTTGTGTCTATTAATTAGTGAATTAGAAGTGGCATACTATGAGTGAATGCACTAGAGATGGTGGTGGTGGCAGCAGGGAAAGGAGATGGTTAAGAAAAAGCAGTCAGGCCTCTCATAGTAGCCCGCGTGGCCTAATGGATAAGGCGTCTGCCTCCTAAGCAGAAGATTGCGTGTTCGAGTCACGCCGTGGGTACATTACTTTTTGCTTCCACTTTCTCCAACCTTATCATTGGATAAGCGTCAGCCTAGCCGTGTATGCCAATTCCAATGCACTCCCTATTTTAGATTAAGCCTTTTTAGCAATTTACTGGGAATTTTATTATTACTTACTTTATTCAACATTCCTACTGATCAACTAAAGGTTCCTGTTTTTATTACTTTGATGTGCTTTGATGTTGGATATATTTAACATCCGGTATCTGCCCTTACAAACTATGACGATGAAGTTAACAATTAAATAATATGCTACATTTGTAGAAGTAGGTGTGTTGGCTTGGGCTGTTCCTGTAAGTGCAAATTCCTTTGCTCGCTGCTGATTGTGCTGATGTAGTGGGCACTGTCGCTGCCGTTTTTAACTGATTATGAGCTAAAATCGGGACATTCAGTCTGTCTTTTGCGAATTTGGATGGAACTTACGATTGAAATATTTATGCTGGGCTTGTCGATGTAGGCTTTTTGGGCTTTTAAATTACTCATTGTATGTAAATGTATGGAGTAGTGTAGTGGATTAGTGGACACTCGCTTCTGTTGTTTCATATTTACAGACGAGCAGAAACCGAATATCCGGTTTCTCTCTTTTATGAATTATGACAGAAATTAAATGAGGATTTGCACTACGGAATTGATTACTCTGATACGACGAAGGATGAGCTTAATGAATGTACTGTTTTTTAAACTAGATGGATATTTTCGACGCTGCGGAAAGATACAAGGAGGAAGGTAGAGCAGTGATTGTGCTGGCTGGAAAGGAATACGGATCAGGATCCTCTAGGGATTGGGCTGCAAAGGGACCCTACCTCTTGGTGAGACTTACACTCTTGTTCCTTCTGTAGAACACGAAATTTCTCTGATTTGGTCATAACTGCAAATGATGACATGAACTTTGTGATAATTGAATAGGGTGTGAAAGCGATAATTGCTGAATCATATGAGAGAATTCATCGATCAAACTTGGTTGGGATGGGAATTCTGCCACTTCAATATCTGGAAGGACAGAATGCTGAGACACTGGGCATTACAGGAAAGGAGACCTTTGATATCCCGATTTCGGACAGTATCCGGCCTAAGCAGCAGGTGGTTGTGAAAGTAAGTTAAGGCCCGGTTATGATTTATTTAGTGCTTAAGGTGAAGGCTTTGATGATTTCAATTCTCTCTAATTATGGATTATGACGTTTTTAATAGACTTCATCAGGTCTGACTTTTACTGCCGTCGCTCGAATCGATACCGAGGTGGAAGTATCTTACTACAGAAACGGAGGAATTCTTCCTTACATGGTTAGACGTATTGTGGACTCAAACTAATGATAATCAGTGCCAAATAAATAAATCACTACTCTGGATGTTCAAACAAGAAAAAGGATAGAAGAGGGTTTATTTTTGGTATTGATCCATTATAATAAGCTCTTGATTTGCTCTCGAAGCTGCAATGCTTCTTCCTCCAATTGCTTTCGGAACTCATCGTCCACACCTCCAAAGGCGAGTTCATGGTGAATGTCTTCCAGCTGACAAGTCTTCTTCTTTAGCTTTGCCATAATCCGATTCCTCGCCACTGTCTCCTCATGCCGCTTTCTCTAGAAATTATTAAATTTGCAGTGTATCAATATTACATGCCATACAATATTCCATACATTCCTTCAAAGCTATCATATAGCAATAGAAACATGAAAATTAAAATAATTAGAGAAAGAAGAGGTTTTCGATGAGGCGGAGAAAGAAAAACTAGAAATTTAGCTCTGCCTCTCTCAACTAGATATGTGCATAATTAGTTTGTTTGTTGTGGGATAAACCAAAATACTTACGTAAGTGGCATCCGCCATGTTCAACTCCGATATCAATATAAGTCTCTTGCCGACGGCAGCGGAAATCGTGAAGCTGTTTGACCCCGACATCCTATAATTTTTTTTACGGAGACAATTTGGAATACAAATCTGCTGCTTACGTAAATGATTGCCAATTGCCAAGTAAGTGCCGAAGCCGAAGATGACAGAACGAGAGAATTGCCGGGGGACATTGTCAACTGCCCACATGATTATTTAATTTCCTCATTGCGTCACTCGCTGGATGAAAGGGGTAAGCTGGCATTCTCCTTTTTACACTGTCCGTCCACTAGCCAGATACCCGCAGTCCGGAGACTAATTTCCCACATCCATCATTCACATCATTCTGAATTTCCTAATGACTGAATAGGCCCAAGGGACTCCTTTCCATACCGTCGGTCTAGCTAGGTCATGGTGACAATTTTAAAGTGCATACAACAATTTCGGCAGAGTCAATTGTAATCCATTGTACAGATTTCTGCCCTCAAAACTCTATGCAAATAACAAATTCAAGACCTGGAAGACTCAGTCGGTTAGATCTGCCTTTCATTAAAGCATAATATCTACGACACATTAATTACATGTTGAATCCTTGAATGGATAAGGCGGTGACAGATTCATTATCTGAAACCCTACACTTTGCTTACAGAAGGATACAAAAACGGATGCTTTACGATTCCGTAGGAAATGTCATGCATTCGTCCTACCAAATTATATCTGATCTTATGATTGTAACTGGACTACATATCCGGCACCGAGTCAGTTGGAGTTATCTGTAAATATCCTACTCACATTGACATCTCTCATAATCAGTCAATATGAGGACTGTGACTCATCCAGCCGTCCAGCCTTACATCCAATAGTCAATTTGCATTTTTAGAATGTGGAGGCTGGAGTGTCCAACGCGTGAGAATATTTTAAATGTAAGACCTTCAGACTCCGTAATTAGGCCTTTATAAAATAATTTGCATAGATATTTTGTTATGGTTAGGGTTATTGACGGTGAGGAGGACAATGGTGAGTTATTAAGGAATTACGGCATCACTATACAAGAACCTTTGAACATGTCTAAATAAATGAGAGAGACTGTATGGAAGTCTTGCTCCTTCTTAAAAAGAAGTCATAAATTACCTGAGCTGTAAACAGTTCAAAAAACAGAATTAGTTTTATTGGGCCTTCCGATAATGTACAGTAGAGATAGTATTATAATATAGTAGAGATAATAAGAACGAGTCTTGCATTACAGTATGATAAACACTATGAACTATTAAACCATACTTTAACCCAAGTGGTATGTACTTCAGTTGACAGTGGCTATATGGAGGCTTAGACTTTAAAACGGTTTCTTTCCTCGTCCTATTCTACAACAAATTCTACTCCCTTCTTCTTAAATGATGAGAAAAAAATCACTTCCCATAGTCTTGGAGTTATGATACAACTACGTTTACCTACCCGAGTCTAGGTCTAGGCTACATAGATACCCATATACATTACACACAGTCTACCGGCTTCAGTCTTACAAACCACGAGAAAATAAATCTGCTCTAATTTAATTCATACGAATTCTCAAAGGATTTGGTCAATAGGATTAACCATTGCTGGACAAAATAATTCTTGACATATTTGCCTATACCTAATAGGTCATTTTGTTCTGATGTTTTCATGATGTTAAATGAACATTGTGTAGGCAGAAGTTAATGACTCGAGTTAATATTTTTCTTGGTTTATTTGCTAGTCTATATGTATTGTATAGGGATTACAGGAGTGGAGGGATTAGTTCATTCAAGTTAATAAAATAGATGAGGATAATATTAAATACTAAACATCTGAGCCGTACTTGCATTTCATTACACTTAATTGAACAGAAGAAGAACATTCATTTTAATTCGTAAACGTTATCAAAACCTATAGCTTATCGAACTAATATCTAAGCTTACTGGACTTCAACCCATAGCAGGGAAAATTAGAAGAAGTAGGAATAAAGGACATTACTATTCTGTATGTTTGTAATTAACTTGTCAGATTGTGAGTCGAAAGGCGACGACTTTCCATGCGACCTCCTCTTCCAAATCTCTTTTCAGGTGAACAAAATGCAAATCGGAGCCAGGACCAGGACTCATGCTTACGCCCTCCAATTCCTCAATTGCTCCATACAATATATTTACTTCGATATGATCCGTGTAGTTGAATGTCTGGATCATAACCTCTTCTAAGGTAGGATGCCGTAAGATTGCCACCAGTACTGACCCGTTGACGCCAAAATACCCAAATCGTCCACAACGCAAGAGTGACAACTTTTTCAGCCTAGAGTCGACCGTATAAGTAAATAGGTTGAAAAGCTCCTCCGAAGAAATAAGAAAGTTCGCCAGCTCAAGGACGACAATGGATTCGGGTAACGTTGTTGCGTTAATCATTTCCAGAGAATGTGGGAATAGTATGAGGAACCCTCCGGTTTGGTCCCTGGATGAGCCACTTAATTTCAGTTTCCGAAGGCTTGAACAGTTCTGAAACATGGACAAGTCTAACGGCTTGTAAACGTCTTCGTCATCGTCTTCAGTCGGAACAAAGCCCACGTTCCATTTCACTTGCACATTATGCATGGCAAAGTAAACCAACGTCTCCTGGTTGCTCAGAGCTACCTGTCTGCACAAAGATTTCGGCACAGGAATTTCATGAAGCAGGATTTCCACCATGGTTAACTTCTTTTGATTTCCTATCAACAATTTCCACAAGTCCAATGAGACGTTTGCCGCTGACCAAATGTTAATTCGAAGTTTCTTCAGACTGTCCACCTTTTTGTATATTTCCCTGTCGACAGGCCCTTGGTTAATGGCCTGGACCTCAGGAAAGATCCACGCCCATGGAAGCTCCACATTCAATATTTCCAATGACTTCCAGTGGCTCGCAACCAGCCGTAGGATCAAACTAATCAAAGATGATCTTACTGCGGGTCGATTGACTGTATCCATCTGAATCTTGAGCAAGCGAAGTCTGGGCATTTTGATATTTTCAGCCAACTGTTTGAACAAGCAGTACTCCTCAGGGGTCAGATTTTCAGTCTCACGCTGGCAGCAAATCTGGCCGGTGATGTTGATTTTGAGTGTCGTCAAATTTCTTAAATTGGAACCAAATGACATTATCGACTGGGTCATCTTCGGAAGATCGAGGTGGACGGTTTTCCGTTCAATGACGAGGTGCTCGAGGAATTCGGCACTGAAGTAGAGCAAATTCTGAATGTTTGTTGACGAAATTGCTTCCGTCCGGCTCACCAATTCTCGAAGGAGGTTTGGACGTCCAAGGGTCAATTCGGTTTCTGGAATAATTGGCGTCTTTACAAAGCTAACAATTTCGCATGTCTTCACTCGCAGATTAAGGATGGTTTCAAAGTACGGGGATCTGTCATCAAGTTGAATTTTGAAATCGTAGTAATTCTCGATATCCTTGTACCATCTTTTGCACACGAGACGAAGGTTGAGCGCATCTTTCTGAGACAACTTGTTAAATATCGCTCCTCTGATCTGAAAGGAAAGATATTTTAATGCCAAACTTTAGTTTATTTCAGATATCCTAACCTTTTAATACAAAAAGGCAGAATTCATCCTAAAAATATTATTATCAACAAGTAAAAATATTGGAATACCTCCTCTGGTATTGCCATAATCGGATGACAGTTGTTCTCAGCTTCATCCTTTTCAGCCCTTTCTTTCTGCGTCAGGGACGTCCGAAACTTCTGCATCATTTTGATTTTCAAAGTCCAAAATCCAGAGTTTTTAATTTATCCTCAAACTTCTTTCTTTCCACTGAATTGCATCAAATCTGGAATCTGAAATCAGTTGAAATTAATTTAAATCCAAAGCAAGGAAATGTTGGGAATCGGGGAATACGTTTGCAGTCTTTAGAAGTTATATTTAAAGATTTCACAAAATTTAGAACTTACCTACTTTCCATACAAATTCAAGTAATGCTCACCCTTGTAATGTTTTAATAAGAGTGACACAGTTCTTCAGTCTTACAAACTCCGAAGTGCTTAGTGAGATGAACATGTATTTACTACACGCTTGTGAAATGCGTTTAGAATACGATGCGGTCGCTGCAACAGCTACATCCAAGCAGAGAAGACTGACGCATGTGAAATTTAAAATGACCAACGCTTTGATACTTTTAACATGGCCGGTGAGCGGAGAAAAGACGTAGGACGATTGAAGGTTGACAAACAAAGGCTGACAAAGCCATGTCAATTTAAAAACTTACGTTTTAACTGAGACTTTACTCAGCTGCTTGAAATTGAATTTTCATTTCATGAATTGTTATCGAAAATGAATGGATTAGCTAATGAAAATTCTGTTATTACGTAACCTGCAAAACTGAGTCATTATGTTCATGATTTTCTTTTTAATTACAGTCAGTCAAGAACCATTTGTTATGAAAAAGATTGTTTATTATAGAACGATGGACGACCGTTTTACGAGTATTTTGTATGCAAACTTTAGTAGGAAAAACAGTAGAATCCTGTAATGAATTTAAGGTTCTGACGTTATTGGTTCGATTTTGTTCTTTTCCTAAATAATTACAGAATACACAGCATTTCTGGATTTAAACGCTCTGGACGTTCATTTCTTCAAACCCTGAACGATTCGATTGCTATGGGTGGGCGATTAGGGGAATTTATGCTTACAAGATTTTCATTTAAGCAGTTTTTGACTTCTTTTGGTATTTATGTAAATTTTGAGCTAAAATTTTGAAAACAGACATTATTTTCATGTTAGATTACATATTATTTGTCGTTAGTTGCTGTTTAAAAGAAAAGCAGCGAGTTTTTTCATGAAGTTTTCAGTACGGTTTTAAAGTTTTTTCCAAAAAAATTGGAAAATCTGACTTGGACGGTTAATAAAGGGCAAACAAATTGATAAGTTTAAATTTGAAATTACGGTATGTATGCCAGTTTGCAGAAATCTCCGTACTCGAGGTGTATGGTGCGGAAATAAAGTGCAGAGGATTTAAACAGTTTTGATAAATCCTATTTTTTTTATTCCAATAAGTAACACCGCCTGCTAAAACATTCCAGAAACAAGGACTTGAACACTTGCAAAAATGCACACATGCATACCTTTTAGCATGTGTACAAAGGCAAGGAATTATACAACCCACTCTGAAAAAAATCCCTGTATCCTTATATGCTTTGAAATCGGGAAGAAAGCAGAAGATCTACACTAACCTGGAAGTCGTATGCAAATGGCAACGTTTGCAAACATTTGAATAAATATCTAATCTCCAATACTCCAATCGTCAAATAGTCTCATGACCGCATAAACTGTCAACAAGAAGATGGACAGATTTGAAGATCATATTTCTGCATCCCTAACCCAAACTGACAGTATATATGCATTAGAATATTATTGAGTAAGGCCTTCTCAAATGTGTACACATAATAAGGCTATGAATAAGATCAATAAGATTCTAGAATATCTTCATGACTGTTAGGAAGTTCTGCATGAAATCCTAACCGACTGATTGACAAAAGCATTATTTGGAAGTTAAACAAGGCCGATAGTGTATATGCTGGCGGATTAATCTCTGAATCTTGTTTATAAATTATTTGAAAACGTCTGATGCAGGTTTGACTTGAGGTTCAAAATGTTTATCGGATGTCATGTTTCTTTTGAGGATGCAAAATGCATTTTCATGTTGTGGTTTTAAAAGTTATTTCAACTAAGGTAAACTACCTAGAGGGACAAGCAAGATATCTAAGACTACACGCTAGAATCCCGACATTCCCGAAATTCCTCAATCTTATTTTGTTTACATTTCGTATAATATTACATTTTGAATTGCAAGTTATGATGCTGTGTTATGTAGTTATATGGCAGAACTAACTTAAGTACCTTATATTCAAAGGTAAAGGTAAATAGCATCGATACCGGTGGTGGTTCTGGTATACGGAAGCAGGGACTTTGTGATTCTGACCCCCGGTGAATATTTAAAGGAGTAACGAATTAACCGGATTAAAACGGTTGTGGAATTTCCATTGAACCGAAAGGCCGACCCTGCCTGCCTGCCTACCCCGTCACTTTAAAATTCCATTAAACTTTTACCTCTTCCATGTCCTCCGTCTTACTTTCAGAAATCCAAGAGGATTATTCATAATTCAGGTTTGAATAAATACAGGAATTCTCCAAGTCTGAATAAGAGGACTACATAAATAAATACGAGGAAACTGCTACGAAGCCATAGTTCAGAGTGCAGTAAGTGTTTGGTCACTTTCCTATAACTTTGGTGACAACCCTTTGTCATTCGGTTTACTTTAGGAGTTGTTTGTCTTCCTCTATTGTCCTCTCTTCATACATTGTCTCCATGACTGACTGCATTTATGTTCCATTATTTGTCAATTGTATTATTGTTATTATTCCTGGTGGTGGTGGTGGTGGCAGAAGAGTTGATACTTTAATGCCTTCATACTTCAACTTAACTCCTCGTATACTCCAGAAACATGCTTCGTAGTTTCGGAGGCTATTTGGATGACATATGAATTCTGAGTCCTTTCATTTAATTTCATACTCCACTGACTCCCAGATATTTTACCCACATGCTTCTGACCAGCCTCCGGAAAATAGATCCTACGATCTCCTGCATCTACATTCTGTCCCAATGGATGTGAATGCAGGGATTACAGTGTAGAGAGAATGAGTAACTGATTGAATGTAAACTTCCTTCACCTTGACGGAAGGGAGGATGTGACGAGAAATAAACATTAAGGTTACATATAGTTAATGGTCAACTGATCAGTCATTTTAAGACATCTGATAATGATAGGCTGGAATTTATGGAATGTGGACCAAGAATCCATTACACATTACATATTCAGGCTTACTCATTTCTTTGCATGTAATGTGGACTTATGGAGGAGTTCGGCTATTCTACAGGTTTGGAATGTTAATGTTAGGGTTTAAGAGTTTAGAATTTAGTCGGACTGGGTTGTCCCCGAATCCCCGAAGGAAAACTTTCTCATTATGGATTCATGAATTGTGATGAATATGGATATGGAAGCAGAATGCATATGGGCTGGTTAAGGCTGGTTGTATCCATAATGAATGAGGTTTTTCTGGACTTCGTTCACGGTGGTCAATGGCTCTTCAACTGTGAAATCGGCTTTTAAATGTTTTTGTATTCGTAACTTGATGTAATCAAATATATTTAAAATAGAATAATACACTACACTTAAATAGAGCATTTTAAGCAGATGGAGAAAAAGTTATTAAAGTGCATTTCAAATTTGTCTTTTTTATTGAAAAATGTATTTAAAGTATTGCATTTTTTTGCATTTTTCTCTATTGAATTTGATTCACAGGAATATCTGGTGTAAATATGAATCTCTTAAAAATTGCAAGTTCGTTGTTTCCGTAAGAAATCCAATACGACGAATCACCTCCAGTCATGAGCCCTTTCGACTTCATTACATTCAAACTGAACTTATATTCTTCTGTATTGAGGGGTGTTATTTTAAAATGCAACTCCTCATGAAGATGAGGCGAAGAGCTGGAGAGTTTTGAAAAATCGGTTGAGGATGGAAGAGGTAGGACCAAGGCAAGGGACTGTGTCCATCTTAGCGTTGGTTGGGAAAGTACAGACGATAATATGAATCCCATAGACTTGATCTCTCAGGATATACAGAGTGGATTGTAATTGTAGGCAACTTCAGATGATTTCTCGTTATATTGTCAAGGGTGCCAGATCTGGGCATCTCGCCGCACCCATTATTAGACTGGGAGATTGCCAAGCAGCCAATCACAAGCACACCTCAGCAACCCCAGGAGCATCGTGATTGAAGAAGCTTAATGTAAACTCCATGCAAGGTAGTCTGAGAGTGTGTGGTGTATCTTATCGCTTATAATACGAAGAGCCCCAAGGGAACCACTTGGTCTTCTTGTCCTTAGTTAAATGGTGTGGGTTACCTGAGCCCAGCAAAAAATACGTAATGATGAGAGATGCAGCCAACCAACGTAAAAAGTGCCAATGGAGTCCACCCTCTCTCACGCCGATCCACCACCACCACCAAGACGTCTAAGACCAACACTTACCAAACTTACCAAACTTACCAGGAACGATCAAGCCAAGACTGATTCATACAAGCCAACTAACTCCACAACTTCTACAGGACAACAATAACATAATATCAAACAATGAAATCCCAGCAGAAGATCAGTCCCGATGTTTCTCATGTATAATATTAGTACGTACATAGATTTGAAATCTGTCTAGGATTATATCTGGCCATCTTCTTCTAAAAAGTACGAGCACCCTCAGCATTTCTCTCGTCGCTTCAAACCTATCCAACCCATTAAACCTAACATTGCCCGACATATATAATATCCCACTTCCAACCAAATTTACAAATACCACAAGCACCAACAACAATGCAGATCTATCCACATAAATATATATCCGTTTACCCACATAACTTTCCTTCCACCCATTCCTATCTTAAATATTCTTAAACCCAAACTCTTGTATGGGATGGACGAAGCAAGTCAAGTATCAAATACCCCTTCGTCTTCTTCGTCTTCCAAACCGAATGTATCGTCCACATGTGAAATGTGGAAAATCGTATCTATGAGGCTACACTAAATCCTCCAACCGATTCTTTACTCTTTACAGATACAAAGAAAACCTGGATATCACTTTTTATATCCAACTACCAACTACCCTGAGTATTCCTGAGTATCAGGGACGTCCTGGCTTGTATGCAACATTGGATTCAAGATAGGCCTTTTGAATTATACAATCACTAGGCTGTACACTGTCGATTTGTACATTTAAGTAGGTGACCATCATTTCATGATTTGGTGAAATCAACGGGTTTTATGATAATGCATCCTGTCTCCAAATAATTTGTCATACTTCTCACACACATGTACACTTATTTAGACACCCGAACCTCATTTACACTCTCTTCATGTCATTCCAGGTACAATATGAATCACATCTGACTGAGAGAGTCTGGCTTCCTGGCAGTATGGGCATTCATTCACCTTTCAGCACAAAACTCAATAGACTCAATTCAGAAAGATCATTTCCAATGAAATTGCATTTTAAAGTTTCTAAATACAAAATCAATGGAGTGAAGGAAGTGTTTTCAGCCCTGTGGTTTGTAAATAATAAATACGGATGCTGGAATTGGTTAAACGTGATTTATTTTTGTATGGTCATTTGTTTATAGTTACGATGTAGCCAGTGACTTTTGTGATCGATCTCTTGCCACGCGAGGGGGGATCAACTTACATGAATTTCTTCCGAAAGGGAATAAAAATATCTTTTTAAAAACAACAGCTATTAATACGAAGAGGAGATATGTTTTAAATAAACATTCTGTTGGTCGGGATAATAACTCTGACTCTTGTCGTTGGATTACGAGTGCGGAATCGTTAAGTCTGTGTAGACCGTCAAAAAGACAACTGCTTCTTATCCGTGGTAGTGATGACAGATAAATACATGGACAAGTCCTAACATCCTTCAGTGTTTTTAAATATTTGCAACGTTTGCAACTCCAAAAAGCCACACAATCATCCGTCATGGCCTCGTGTATCATCTCTACTCTAGCAAAGTCCTTTTTTACTTGAGTTGAATAAAGCTATTGGATATTGAGATGAGACTGGATGGACATAAAGATCGGATAATATGTTTATTACATCCTATGGATTTAAAAGTACTCATAATATTATTCGAGTGTATATAATTAGCATATCGGGACACAAACGACATTTCCAGAACAGTATGGACAGTGTGACCATTACCTATGAACTATTCAGGATGGAGTCTATAGCAGCCAAGATCACTTCCAATATATCAAATAAGCTTGTTTAATTGGCAACGGATTGCTAATCCATGATCATAATAATATGTTTTTTCTAGGTGACGACTGTTCTTCGTTAATGTCCTTAACTTAACGGCTATGGATTTTAGGAGTTTAGGATTTGAAGACATGGGGACTATATAAATGACTGCCTTCAGACGGTTCGGACCAGACCGGCTTCCCCCTTCAAAACATACAGAAACCTTTGACTTGAATCATCGTCCTCATTTTCTTCTGTATTCCAATTCCATATTAAGAACTCTTTTCCTCTCATTCCTGTCTTAAGTTTAAACAACATGTTTTTAATCATCCGTTGCTTCCAACATTTGTAGAGAGATTAAATGAAAAGCAGGACTTTTTCAAAGGAAAACAACATTTCGGCCCAGTTCCTATACTTTTAATTTTAAAGAGTTTATAAGTTTAAGACACGGTACGTAGTTAAAGGTTGGTTTCCTAATCTCTGTGTATTTAATTTGTCGGATGTTTCTTGACAGACATTCCCGTATCTCTTCCTGCATATCCCTTCGTTGAAGAAGTTTAAAAAAGCTCTGTAACCTAACCTCTATATTATATTTATATTATATTTATATTATATTTAAAGGTATAAGTCGAAAGGACGGTGGTGGTGGAGGTATTACATTATGTATACGAATATTACCCAAAAGCTAAGTAGTTTTTCATCCTATAAACGATCCTCATTTCCCAATAAGAAGAATCCTTCTTGCTTATACTTCAAACTGACGAGAAGAAGTCAGAGTCTTTTGAATAAGTTGGGCTAGGAAAGGATAGCTTAGGGGATAGTGTGGGTAAGTAAGTAAGTGTAGTTTGTATTGTACTTCGTCGGCGTATAGTTAGCTATGAAGTAATGTTAGTTAGCTGAGGTCTTGTAGGACTTGTGTCTATCTACCTTAGCCTTCGTCCTACCAGCCACTACACCAGCTCCTCGTATGTCCAAGACGACTAAGAAGGTTTTCTTAAGGCAAAGAGCTGCTTCGTTCGTATAGGATGTAAACTACTTAGCTTATTATACCACCTTCTTCCCACTACAGTTTCGATCCTTGGAGTTTTCCTTGTTATTCTTTTATTTGATAAAAGTTGATGTTTAAGTAAGTGTGGTGGTGATGTTGATGGTGGTGAAACCTCGGGATGGTTCAGTTTCAAGTTTTTAGTCTGATTCTCATTCCTGTCTCTTAAAGTGACAGTGACACAAGGCACAATTGAGAGAGACACACTCTGAAGGAAAGGTCGTATCATCCTATCCCTCCTACCAGTATCAACCTATTAAAGTATCCTCGCATCATCAGACGCGTAATTATCATTTTCCACGTCCCTAAAAGCCAGTTATAAAGTTCAGTGACTACAATCCCTTCTTAAGTGACAATCATGAATCGGGAAATCGGAAGTTGAGGAACTTGGGTCGTCAAGTAGCCCAACAGGCCAGTACATTGTTTGTGTTGTTTGTTATGCAGGAGTGATGTGTGCTTTCACTTCCTACTCCTGCGAATCTTGAGGTTGGGATACAACAGGGTGTCAGTTCTTTCCATTTCTAATCTGTGTGTTATAAACCCTATCGACAGCCGATAAATATACAATGGATCTGATTCCACATAACTTCTCCTAATTTTACCCGACGAAGATCATCTACAGTTATTAATTGATAGTTTACAAAAGAGTTGTGAGTAAGCAACAATGTGCTCTTCTACTGGCAAGCACGAGAGGAACGTTAGGCGTGCTGGGGAGAGTGATACTAATAATAATAATAATAGGAATGGTAGGAATTGTAGTAGTTTAATAAGTAGTCCATCATCTGCAGATGAGACGAAAGGTGACAAACCTGACAACAGTCTCATCCTCTTCCCATTAACAACACCTAAAGACCAAATGGAGCTTTTTTACCCGAGACGACTTATCCTAGGCTTGTGGCGAGTGTATGGCCCATTTGCGGTCAAGATGATGAGATTCCAGCTAGCGAAATGTAAATCCTCTTTAGGAAGGAGGTTGTCATTAGAGAAGATCAAGTACGGAAATCGGTATAGGGAATGTAGCGGCAGTGGTGGTGGTAATAGGAGTAGCCTTTGTAATAATGATAATAGTCTTAGGAGTCGGAGGATGAATGAGTGCTTTTGCAATGGGGAAATCTCATCTTTCTCATCCTCGTCGATAGCTTCTGGTCCAGTCAATTCTAATTCCTCCAATGTCCACACCTGCCAAAAATCTAAGGTCGTCACCAGTGATTCTACAACTAATTATAGTGGATCGGAAAAGCAAGTGCGGTCATCCAGTTCTACTTCCTCCTCTTCAATCAAGTCAACCTCATCAACTTCATGTCATTATGTAAAGTTCTCCATGGGAAGCTGGACATTCCTGGTGTTTTTTTTCTTACTTCTTTTGCTGGGATCGACATCGGGTTGTGGGCCAGGTCGGGGTGCCGGGAGACGACGGGCACCTCGAAAACTGACCCCTCTGGTCTACAAGCAACATGTCCCAAATGTCCCAGAAAATACCCTCTCCGCTTCGGGCCTTAATGAAGGTCGGATCACAAGGGATCACCAACGGTTCAAGAATCTTGTGCCTAACTACAACCAGGATATTATTTTTAGGGATGACGAAGGCTCTGGTGCTGATCGACTTATGACCCAGGTAGGTCACTCACTTCTTTCAACATTCTGATAAGAATATTCTAGAGCCATTCCCATATACACACCTTGTGTACACGATAATGTAGTAAGTCCTCCTTATCACACAATCATATCACAGACCTACATGGCCTACCTACAAATTGGACAACAAAAAAGGGGCAACCTGGTTCCATTAATTTGAAGACGAAGGAGTCACACTCAATCTTCATTCAATTCCACACATTTCATTCAAAAGAGGAATGAAAGAATTTTCTTCTTCTCCCATATTTCTCAACTTATCACCTTGTAAAAGCCTCGGAGGATTTTTACTCGGATATGATGCACATTATCCAGTAAACGTGCTTAGGTTGGATTTTAGAATCCCAGCCTCCTTAAATCTAGTAATAAATGTATAGATGAACTGACGTAATGTCCTCCTCACGTCAGTCTGTCAATAACCGTCGTCCCTTATCTATTTCTCACATTTTTCCTCTGGCATTCCTTAAGTTAAAAAAACTCGGCTTATGGAATGGATGGTGGACATGAGAGATGAAGAAGGAAACCACAGGAAATATTACACCCGAATAGATCATTTTCATTCACAAGACTCTTGACTCGTAATGAGTCTAGTAGTCCAGGTGCTTCCTTTCTGTATTTTTAATCAACATGCTTTTCTTAACCCAATTTTATCAAAGTTATTTTAAATCAAGTTAGGATATTTCCTTTAACTGAGATTTAGAGCATTTCTAATTGTTCAGCACATGTCAAACACATGGAAAATGAATTGGATTCAGATATTTCATTAAAATCTTAAATATTGAAGTCCCTTCCTAACCGTAGAATATTTTGTTATTCAGTCCAAGTCCCTCAAACTACGGGACTTCGACTACGGGGTTGACCTTTGGTAGATTTAATGTGATTTGACTGGAGACGGTTGAGAAGTCATTAAATATGACTTGTCTACCGTCGATCTCTATTCTTCAACGACTCGATCCGTTCTTGATTCCGCCTCTGTTATTCTTAGCCACTTTTATTACCGTTTGGTCTATCCAAATTCTGGTATCGAGTAGTTGGAGTGTCCAACCTTCTTCTTGATAGAGATTATCCCTCCTTTCAAGCCACTAGCTGGATATAGATCAGAATTCTCCTAATAGACTAAACAAACCGATGGTAGAAAACAAGTTGTGAAGCGGATTTCCCTATCTAACTAATCTATCACCAAACGACACTCGTCAAGCTAATAAACAGGGTCTGACTAGCCGGTATCAAATCTCAAATCAAGTGAAGAATTGATTCTACAGATAGAATAGGTTTCTAGGCTAAATGGTGTCATTAATGTGGACATGGTGGCAATGACTGGAGTCGGATGGTGAGCTATTCACTGGGATGAGGTCCCTAATATTATCGATTCATTAAATATTGAGTCGTCACCAATTTCTTGACCTTTTGTTTTGAATATGAATCTTTGCTCGGTCACCTTCCTCGGTCGGACGGACTTTGGTAGTTAGAATCCTAAGGTCGGCTGGCAGACGTTGAGTTCAAAGACATAAAAATGTATATTGGCTAATGATCAACTGCCACGTATAGCTTCTGAGTCATTTGGCTGCTAGACTGGGAAGTAAAAGATTGAAAATAATTCGAATTAAAAAAACAAGTCCTTAACACGTATTCACATATGCATACATTGTCTTGGGAAATTCTACCTTGATGAATCTAAGCTGGAAAAATATGAATGAAAAACGTGGTGTACATAATATAGGGCAGATAACGTGTGAAGATATGTGCACTCATTTTGTCCATGTATTATGAAGCAGGCTAGGCGATCAGTATTTATTTTTTTTGTCCTACTGAGTAGCCTCTGACTGACAAAGTTGGAGACATTACATGGCATTAG
The DNA here is from genome assembly GCA_034695115.1 of Desoria olivacea. Taxonomy (NCBI): domain Eukaryota; kingdom Metazoa; phylum Arthropoda; class Collembola; order Entomobryomorpha; family Isotomidae; genus Desoria; species Desoria olivacea. Next base: position 20,716 of record JAQFZA010000025.1, on the reverse strand, counting down.
AGTCAAGTTTTGTTAAACACGACATGGATCAAGCACGGTGTCCTAATATTTTGTGAGTAAATAATAGACATGGGCTTAACTAGGGAGGTTGGGACGATGGAAGTTGGTTGTAAGATCATGATTCAGTCATCAGTGTCATCATTCCCATCCTGACGTTACGAAGGACGATGAGGATATGACTGACTGGATCGGAAATATGCTGGAATTATTATATGCTTCCCTTCTATAATTTATAATTCCCTTTGTGTACTTCCAATTTCTTGGAGGATGAGGAGATGAGATATGTTCATCCAGGCAGTAATAAGTCAGTCAGTGTGTCAGTTCACAGTTCATCTCCTAAAACTATTCCCCTTCACTTGTGAACTTGAACATGAAGACAGAGTCATGGATATCCATCTCCATCCATTAAACTGAGCTTGTCTAGATATTAGCAGAGTAGGTTGGGAATAGAGCTCGATATTTTGGAATGATATGATCTTACGAAGAAGTGCCCTCGAAGTCAAAATCCATCATTTAAAAGATGTGAAATCATTCTTGCCTCTCATTACTGAAGTATTACATATCACATATTTATAGCCCTGTTCTTATTAATGTGTTCAGGTGACTTGCCTCTTGAACTTTTTTTAATAAAACGAAATACCCTTTTCAATATCATCTACTTGGGTAAATTATTCTAACATCCTATTCCTTCCAATCACGAGAGTTGTGGTGAACTGAAGTGGTTAAGAATTCCCCTACGTTTCAACAGAATTTAAATAAATACAGCTTAGCTTCCAAATTCAGCCTCTGATCATGAGATTCAATTATTGTGGATGACCACTGCAGACGAAAGGAATCTGAGTCCTCGAAGAACGTCATACTGAATGACTATAATGATTGTCCTTAGTGATGAGATTCCATGGATCATGATTCCGTACAAAAGCCTCACACCTTCTTCTTCAACAGGATTTTATTGAATGGGAAAAAGCGCTTCTGAATGTTGACAGGGTTTTAAGGACTTTTGGTTTTTCATCATCATGAAGGATTATTGCCACCACCACGTGGAAATGGAATCTTGACCGGTAGCCAACAGTGCGACGATTGTAAATTATAATTGCAATAATCTAATCTTCTGTGTACAGGATAGGTAGGGATTTATAACCGAGTTCGGGAGGGCTATAGGCAGGTAGATAATTTTATTCCCTATAGCCAACTTGATTTCCGAAAGTTAAGTCGTGGGAACGGGGAGCTGGAAGTTCTAGCTCTTCTTGGGGCTGGCTTTGTCCTTATCCTTTTATTTCTGAGAGAAATTACGATTATTGCACCTTCATCGGTTAGTTTGGACAGAGATAGCTTGAGGTTTCTTCTTATTATAAACATGAAGGAGCGGAAGGTGTCCATTTCTGCCTCTTAATGAATATAGCTAGAGGAGGAGGATGGATGGATAGGGTGCCTAGGACGTCGGTGGGGGCCCTTATACACAAACTTCCGAAGAATAGGTAGGTAGGACATCAAGGGGTAGGCATTTAGGGAAATGGAATGTGCCTGTTGTCCATACAAGAATCAACAAACCATCTATCTCTTATCAGGCCGTATCTTTGCCGGCCATCTCGTCACTTGAACCCAAGTCCCACAACAGGCACAAATGTATACACAAACAGAGGTAAAGAGGTAAATAGAAGTCATCACTTAAAAGGTCCTCTATCATCATCATCATCACCATCATCATCATATCCTATGCATAGGTGGATGGGTAACTGGACATGGAGACCCTTATGCATAGCCTCGACTTCCTATGACTCTGACATGTCCTCCGATATTGTTAAGCTAAAGCGTTACCTTTATCTTTGGCTTGAAGAGGTTAATAAGTTTACCTCTCTCTCTCTCCATAATCTGTAGTCATTGTGCCTACCTGTGTATCGGATACCTCCGTATTGGATATATCCGTCTCTGAGGAATGAATGTTATGCCGGGGCTAATAAATCGGCAAAGGCGTGGGAACGTCCAGCCTTCTTAAGGAAAAACCACATCAGAAAGTTGGCTCAACTCTGGAAGAAATTTCCAACCGTTTTGACTTTTAAAGGACACGGATCTTTTTATGACACTCTCATTACCTTTTGTCAACTGGGACGGTGAGGAAGCCACCACCACGACCATACCACGGCTGTCGGACTGAGGTCCCATGTAATCACTTACCTCTATAATAATATTTGTATACCCGCACAGCACCTTACCTCCTTAAGCTTTGAAGTTCTGAAACGGCCAGCTTTGTCTTTAACATCTTATAACCCTGTACGGTCTTAAGAGGTCACTTTTGTATTGTCCTGCTGGAATACCAATCTCTTGTATCTGTATACAGTATGTTAGTATAATATATAGAGCTCAGGTTTGAAACGTTGAACTTGAGGACAAGAGGGCTAGAGGAGTAGACTACAATGGGATTTATTAGGAGTAATAATAATCTTAATAATGTACAAGTTTATGGCTAATAATCATGAGACTCTTCTTCTTCCTGGCATGGACTCTATTCTCTGTGATGATGGCCTATTATACATCTTGGGATAGTGTTGACTTATCATCATAAGTCTGGCAAACCGAGATCATGACACATTATGATGAGGGATTCCCACATTCGCACTCGCTTCAAGATTTATTGCCCATCGAGTTGACATCGTGTGAACCTAGGAAAGTCGGTCAGCCGTAGATTTTGGTTTCGTCACTACTGGACTAGAAGTTACCTTGGACTCTACACCTCCCTGTCTACCATCTTCAATTCAATTTTGAATGAATGAATGAATAAGCTAATCATAAAAGTATAGTGTAGTTTATCTTCATACAGATCGGATATCAAAGTTTCGTGGTCAGAATTCTTTTTTTACGCCTTGTATGCTTTCTAGATTTCTTGCCCTGTTTTCTCTCCTTCTGACTTTTTTTTAAATCCGTGGTTAAGAATTATTTTGTAGTGTAAACTGTAAAATATTTCTGGAAGGAAGAGCCCTTGAAATTGTGTAACTAGGATTTGAGGTTTACCGGAAATGATTTGGGAATTTCCAGAATCTTTAAAAGCCAGGAGGTATGGAATTTATTTAAATTGGATTGTAGTTGGTAGGCGGTTTTAATATTTTGTCCGAAGGTGACGTGATGAGTTGATGCTTGATGAGACTGTCGACTATGTAAGGCATTGTAAGGTATGTAGAGCCGGAAGAAGCTCATTAGGAAGGAAATAGTCTTTCCAGGCTAATTATTCCTATTGGGTCGGGTAATGAACTAAACGGAGGTATTTTTTCTGGCTTTTTAAGCCTTTTGTCTTTTTTAAAAGGAGTTCTTTAGGATTTGTTTTTAAGGAGAATTTAGAAAGAATTGAAGTTAAAATGACCCAAGGGTTTTGTAAACGGTTGATAAGTATTTTCTTAATTTGAGCACTTATGCTCTGAAGTGAGGTTTGGGAGATTCTGAGGATCCAAAGCGGATTATTGGATTAAAGAAGTAAACCCTCATGTTTGACTACAAGTAATACGTCCAGCATCATAATATTGTGCCCTAAGACGGTGTTTTATGTACTTATCGGGCTTAGACTCGTTTTTTATGCATTACTATTATGGTCCTTGTGTTGTTAAAGGGTTGATGTATTATATGGCAGTGACAGGCTTCTCCTACATACAAGTGTACCCAGATTGTAGATACCGTTTGCGAGAGACTGGATGTGTATGGTGTATGGTGTTTTATGAAGAAAATTGGCCGCTTTAGGTGTCAGTCAAATTTGAAACAAGGTGAGGAGGATTAATGTCAGAAAGTGTTGCGATGGATTGAGGACTGACTCTGCCTTCTTTATCCTATTCCATGTCGGATTAAGCTGCCTATCTTTCAATGAGGATTTCAAGTCTTGACGGAGGCCGAAGTCTATTCATTTCCGATCTTGATTTCAGAGACTTGGTCCAATTTACAAGACTTCCTAGGAATTCCGAACGGAGGCTTCCTTCAAGTGTTTTGGATGCTGAGCGAAATTCCGAATATCTTTTCGAGGACATGTACATTATAATATGAAGGGAGTAAGTGTAAGGGATTCGGTTGGAATTTAATTTTTGGGTAGGAATAAGTTAGGGTTGATTTCTGTAACTCCTCCAAGGGTATAGTTTATCCATGAGTGATCAGTTAAATGGAATTAGCCGTCGTGGCTCTTTCCAGATGGGAGGTTAAAAGCGATTGAGAACTGATAGACGGGAAGTTATTCATCCATTGTCTGATCCCCTTTTTGTGGTTGCCCTAAGTCCACTCCACAGAATGGGCAGAGGTGTGTGTGTACTGTGTACGTAGGAGATCAGTTTTGATTTCATGTCCTGCCTTTCCCTCACCTGTCAAAAATCCGAATGTCAATTGTCACCGCTCTCAAAGCATAGCAAAGCAAATCCTCTGAGGCACATTTTCGGAGATCAGGATCAGCCGATCGGCAGACGGCCCAACCGACCCTGACGGACGTTCACGTTAGCAGTTCTGACTTTCAACGTTTCCATCAATACGGTTGACCCTGTTGTACCCGTCGGACATTGGCCACCGGAAAGCGCTTTATGTTCAGCAACTTTCATTTTCATAAAATCCGAGGAAAAAAAGCATTCATAAAAATTTGAAATACTTGACCCTCCAGCTCTGGTCTTTTAGTTTTTCGGGTTGAAAATCAGTACTAAAAGGGCTCTTGTACCACAAGTGATGTTGATAAAAAAAACTGGACTGGGTGAAGGAATGCACATGGCCGCTGGGGGTAATTGCAGGAAAAGATGAGAGTTTTTAAAGGATCTAGAATCCAGGGAAGGTTTCTTGGGCTATGTTGGATTTTGTAGTCGGGTGTACGTGCTGCTGCTGGGTGTTTTGTATCCCCGTGTTTTGTATCCATCCAGTCAGGGTGGCTTTTGTACAATGTAAAGTCAAGATGTTTCCTAATGACTGGACACACAAGATCTTCTACCTGCAAACAAGAAGATTTACATGAGCCAGGAATGAAACGACCGACTAGGAAGGAACAACCAACACCAACCTCCATTCCATCATCATCATCATCATCCTCATGACTCCTAAACAGATCTTGATACAAAACATTCATAAAGTCTCACACTCTTCCCCAACATGTTCTTCCATTCTTCGAGAAGAGTTACGATTTGTATTGGCATTTTAGTGGCATTATAAATATGTATGTTTATACAAGTACATACTAAATGGGACTACACAATACACAATAGTGCTTAAGATCGTCTGTAGGCATGGAACTCTCTAGTCCTTTCTGAATTTGGTTAGGGCGACCAATAATTTGTCATGATACCAAATCCAAAAAGACTCCTACGGCGAGGACTTAACAATGAGACAGGGCAACTCTCAGATTTCAATTTCCTATTCAGAAGTCAGGCCGATTGTCCAGGGATTGTGTAGGCCGGACTCTAATGTTTCATTTCATATGCTCACCTCCATCCACTTGTAATTATATTCTCCGTCCGTACATCTACACGAAATGATTGAACGTATTCAGTGAGGAGAAGAGGTGAACCTGATTCATCAAAATGACAGAATGGAATCATCATCGTCATCATCATCATCATCCGTCTTTCTTGTCCCTATAGTCAGTCCATTGTTGTTGTAAGTCCCAAATATAGTTACCTACCTTTCCTCAGACTTACATCTTTCATTATAGATTTGCTGCTATGAAGAATTTAGGAGTTGAGATAATTCGCTAACTTTAAACAACTTCAAAGTTGGACTACAAAAGGAATCTTATTCTAAAATTATTTCAATAATTTCCTACTCACTCTATCCTGAAGATAAAAGTGGATAAATTACTTAGAAGGAGTATAGGAATATCCTGGAGTCAAGACTGTCTTCAAATGTGGAGATTAATGCTAAGGAATTTGGCTAATTTCCTTCGTTAAAACAGGTCACGACAAACAAGGGATGGATTCCACTCCAGCCGGCTTTTTAACTCGGATGAGACGTAAAGAGATTTCACATAAACCTGTGAATGTACTTGACTCTGTTGTACAAAAGATTTTAATCAAGATTCCTAATCCCACACACACCTCCTCTTCACTACTGCCTAGTTCCTACTACTTTATTCAATTACTTTAAGCCCGCATCCAACTCTTTAATAGAAATTCTGTAAACTCAAGGGTCTAGAATCTCTCAGAGTCCAGAGCTTCCAACGACTCCACAATTCAGAAGCCACCGATTTTGTAGAATCTTGGAAAGTCTTGGAAAGTCTTGGAAAAAGGAAATATGGAGGCTAATTAAATAGGAAGATTAAATTAAGTTGATGACATTGAAATAATGAAATGTTATGGACTTGCATTTAATCCAGTAGCGAATTCGGAAACTATTCGACGAGACGGTTCAACCCTCCCTTTCCTGCTTTCTTTCCTTGCGTGTGGTTTAATATAAAAGCTGTCTAGTCTCCTCTTCATTCTTTAAAGTTCAGGAGGATCCGTTGATCGCATGGGCTATTTGTTCGAATCCTAATATCAACTTCAGATGATAAGAGATAACTACAGTGGGTATTCACTTGTAAGGGGCACACAAGGTAAATTACAGTTTTTTTAAACCGAGGCGTCGCCTCATTTTCCTCGGACTTTGTACGCAAAGAAATAATAATGTGTAATAGTGAAAGGATTAGGATGAACATTGCCTAGAATTGGAAATCTGGAATATATGACCTAACATTTCTTTAACTTTTGTAAGAGTTTATTATTCAACAGTTAATTTTTAAAAAAACGCAGATTTTTCAGGATGGATTCTGAAGAATGTCCCAGGATTCGGAAATTCTAAAAGCTAAGCCTCAACTTTGAAGACTCGTTTAGCTGGTTAGAGAATACAGGGCTGAAAACCCAACATGGTGTTTTCCTGCCGACGGTCATACATTCGGCATACGGATTGTTGTATACCTTCTCTGTGTCCTACAATACAATTCAAATCTATAAGTTTGTTAGGGCAGTAAGAGAAATCAATGGAGACCTACGGATTGGGACGGGTTTTCAGATGAAACTCCATGATTGTTGAGGCTCCCTACCTCCGTAGTTGGACGTTTGTATGTTCCCTAGTGTAGTCTTTAGAAGTACAGGGCTATAATCAGTATTAGTACTAAAAGGGTCAGGAGATGTTTAATTTAGACAAATTCCTAACTGTATCCTACATCCCCTTCTTCTATCCAGATCCACAAGAATGTAAGGAATATTCTTGACTTGGAAGTCCATGCTTCCTGGTCGGAATAAAAACCGGACCTTGAAATCCTCCTTTTCGTGTAATCTGGTCTGGTCCCTCGTACCAATAAGATGGAATCTCCTCAACAGAGTTTAATCTGATCAGGATGATGACTTTAACGGGGAAGGACAGAGGCAGACAGGTATCTCCAGTTACAGCCAGTTAACTCCGAAAAGAGTTCCAGTATGGACGAGGCTTAGTACACATAACACTTTTGGAGTTGAAGTATAATAATCCATGTTTTTTAAACGGAGGTGGCTTGAAAAAAGAATAAGCCAAAGGAGTTAAAAAAGATTTATTTGAGCTATAAAACAATACAATGGGTTAAAGGCAGGAGATGTAGAAAGGGAAAGAGGTCAGCAGTCTCAAGAGTCCCATCAGACAGACAGACGGACCAGGTAGGTAGGCTACGCTGGATGGACGACACCTCTACAATACGACGACTCAAGGATTTTATTACATTAGACATTTTCCCACAGAGGACAAAAGGCGGGTTGACTGAAGGAGATATATGGGGAGCCTATAAAATCATTATGGAACTGATTGAGCCAGTAAATACGTATTTGTTGGAATGAGGAAGATTGAAGGATTGTAAAATAGGAATATCCGCCCTATAGCCTCTTCCTAACATTGGACTGAGCCCTATATGCCGTCAGTATGTCCACCTTGACACTGTTCTCAACACTCCCTACCATACTGAAGTGAATGAAGAAGGGGAGTTAGAGAAGGACTTCGATTAGACTGGAAGAAGAAAGCTTTCTCCGTCTTGCAAAAAATTACCTAATCCCTTCATTTCCAACTCATCCAAATCCATAGGGACATATCAGTCAGGAATACATATGAAGTGGAATAGAAACTTGGAGTAATTAACAGCGGGAGGTTATCTGTAGCCACGGAGGGCATGTACTCTTTAAGGGAGAGGCAGGTGACAGGGGTGATAACTACCTCATGTCAAACAGTCAAATTCGACTGCAGTATTTTGACTTCAGAAGTCGAGGTGTTTTCAAATATTGATGACAAATGTCGAGTAAAAGGCTTTAAAAAGGAGGAAATGATGAAGAGGAGGTTGGACGTGTTGTTCCCACAGAAATACGAACCAGCTTGTACATTTAGCATCCAGCTATAAGGGATTTCAATTTTCATGGAGGTTTCTGAGCCTTTGACTCAATTGTTGGCTTTACGTTACGTCCTACTCCTCTCCTGCTTGACTTTGTGGTTGGCTAAAAGTTTAATGTAATTCCTCTGTACGTCCTAAACATTTAGGATGTTGAATGGTTCCTTGGGCCAGCTAATGTACTTAGTCAACTGGACAGAGGTATTTTATTTATTCTCTGAAAAAGCTCTTGTCAATGGGACTGTCATTCCCCTTTCGGCTGTCAACATTTCAAAACATTCTTCCGTCCCAAACAAGAAGGCAAAGTTTCCAATCCCTTCAAACACAAACAAAAACATTGGAGAACAATCAAACAACTCCCCTGTCATTTCACATTACAAGAAAGCACCGCTTTTCAACCCCTGAGCAGAAATGCTTTGGCATTGACACGAAGAAGGAGCAGAATTGCAATTCCAACAGACATTATCGTCTTCGATTTGGAAGCTTGTCGGCAAAACATACCACAACGTCTTCTTCTTAGCATATAAAGATAAGGAAGCAAATTCCAACAGTCTGCCATACAACTTAGAAGATATTACGAACAACGAGGTCATGTCAACATTCTCAACATTCTCATTCCAGAATTAATAAATATAGCCAAATTATTAATTACTTTTCTCTAACTTGGACAGTGTGACTTTGTTGAGGTGGAATCTCTCCTCGTGTGCGTCTGTCGCCAGTTAATTAATTCTTAAGGAACATTAGCCTTTTGTCCTCTTGGGATGTTTGCTTAAAAATAAACTTTGCTTTGTACAAAACTATGAAAAGGAGACTATGGAGGTGTAGGCTTGATTTCATTGATCTCCTGGTGGAATTGCCACTTTAAGGTGTCCCTATTTGTACTTGAACAGGCAGGGAGAGGGCTTAACAATGGAACCTCCTGAACCACGCCTATACTTCTTACCTTACACGATATGGAAAAAATCCATTCTTTAGGATTCAAAGGCTGAAACTCTGAAAGAGATCATAACACATCGGAAGAATTGGGAGATGTTCATGGAGAAAGAAAGCTACTAAGGGGATCTTCCATGTACTTCTTCCAAAGTTTGACTCTAAAGACTTGGAAATCAGTGGCGTAGATATGCATTGGGCAACTGCAGGGTTAACCTCATCCAAGTTCCTCTTATGCAGTTTTCGTCTGAAGAGTTGGTCGAACGAAATGTATGAGAGTCCTTTGATTTTGTGGTAAGAATGCCTAGTTTGTATGATGGAACGGGTGGCTATTTGCTTCTGAAGTAATGACAGATAATGGGTGGTAATAATGGAATAAAGAGTCAAAAAAGTGGAAAAGTCGGAATAGAGGAGGGTTGTTCAGTAACAACAAATGCTCACCCACCACCACCACCACCACACAACATTATAGACCTAGTAGAAGGAAAGCCACATCACCAGGGTGCCGGTACAGTATTTTTTGAAAAGGATCTTTTTAGAAGAAGAGTAATAGCAGAACCAACGACCTATGTTTCACTCCGTTTGCAAAGGAAGCCAGCAGGGTGCCTTCCCGTGGGTCACCTTTCAAAAAATTATTATTATTATTATTATTATATGGCAGGCTAACTACTTCTGAAAGAGACGACGACGAGAGATACATGAGACACTATGTGCACACAAGATTTACAGAAGTTAAAGTAGCCTCATCAAAAGATCAAAGAGTAAACCTTCCTCTCTGTGGAAAGAGTTTAAATGCCAATAATGGCGAATCTTTGAATCCAATGAATATCTTCCATTATCCTCATTTAAATGCTCATTTAAATGTTCAGTCAAATGTTCATTTAATAGGGAACTGGAATAACAACGGCCATCACTCATCATTTTTATATCATTTTTGTGGACTTTTTAACGATTTTCCCTGCCTGCCCTTTGACGAACCTGTCCTCCGTTAGTATTTATGTTATTTGGAGTAGAGTTGAGTTGTTCTTCTGGTGTCTGGTACGTGCCCGACCTTTGGCCTTTGACCACCGGTTCATGACGGACGTGTTGAGAGGTGAATTTAGTTTATGGCAACTGCGAAATGAATCTTTCAGCACACAAGGAATCCTAACTTCTTGAACTTTCTTATCGACTTCTGACAAACTGTACGCCTTTTTCAATTGTATCTGGTAGCCAGTACAACTTTCCCTGTAGTACTTCCAAGACTTTGGTGTCAAAAGTTTCCCCACATATTTCATTTGACTTGTACAAGTCTTTTAAACTTATTGCAGTATGACCTACACAGGAGTAGAAAAAGTAAAAAAAAAATCTTTCTGCTTGAGAACTGCCATGATTCTGGAAAGAAATGTCGTCCTATTGAATATTAATTAAATGACAAGCCCAGCTGTTTTTTTATATCTAGGAATGTTTACAATAGGAATGTGTAATTACGAATGTATTTAACCTCCCCAGTCGTCTAGTTTACAAACAAAGGGAACCAGACACACGCCAAGCAAGACTCAACTTGCAAATGAATGAAAGGAGTTATTCCAAGTCTCGAAAATTGTTAAGCTTTATAAATAGATTTTTAACATATTTTGCATTCAAACATTTCAACAGGATTCTTCTTAACTAAATTCCTTTAAAAAGGATGCATTTTAAGAGAGGGTATTTGGCCATGGGTAAACAAGAACTTTAGTGCATACACTTTATTACAAATACAAAAGAAAGTACAATTAGAGAACCTCTTAAGAAATTACACAAGTGGTTAGACACAAATGGAGGTGAATTAGATGATAAACATATAAAATACGGACTACAAAGAGGGACCTCCTTGGAGAGGCATGAGGCAGAAAATGAGATGGAGTTTCTCACTTTTTTAAGAAGCAAAATCCTTATTTTAATTTACCCTTATTCTTGACTCTTTAAATGAACCGTTTGAGAAATTGTCTGAATGCAAATAAAAATTTGTGCTTAAAATGTTAAAATGACATGAAATCCTAATCATCAACAATGAACTCGTTAGGAAGAGTTTGGTCTAATTGGCTTAAAATGAGCATCCGTTTCTTGCTCAAGTCGAGATCTGTCGAATTCTGAACTCGGATTAATCTGAGGGTTATTAGGCTCTGGAGTTTTTGCTCCTTACTGCCTCAATGCTCACCCTTCCTTAATAATAAATAAGAGACTAATTGTAAATGAGGATGACTTTTCCATTCTTGTGTCTAACATCGTCTCCTTGATGATAATGACTCGAGCGAGAGAGGTTGGGGATGGGAAGAGGATTTTTAGAAGTTTGAAGGTGAAATGGACAATCATATCATGTCCTCCTAAGCCTGACTACCCAGGTGAAGCTAATTGAACTTGACTGTCTGTCCTTTCACCTTTCGTCCTTTAAGAAGCCGGTCTGCTTATTGTACACATGGCTGTCTTTTAAGGAGTTTGATTGAGCTCAGCCTGTAAGTGGGCCATTTTTGAGGTTGTATGGAAATCGGGGTTTGTGCAGAGAAGCGTCTTGTTCAACGAAATTGCAGATGCATTTCAATCCGCATTATGAATGTATTTGGCATTGATTATCAATCAGCTGGACAAGTCTCCTTACTATGAACAATAGTTGGTCGGCATGAATGTGCTTCCCTAATTCGTGATTGATTACTTCTAATGTTCTAAAAGTTGGACGGAGTCATTAGGGAGTTGTGCATTTCTAGGAACAAAGTCGGATGCGATTCTTCTGAAGTTGATTTTTAAAAAATGTTAAAGGCAAGAAAGGATAAAGGCTTAGAGATGTTTAGGTGGAGATCTCGAAGACTTTAACACCTAGCATCGAGTGTGATTATGTACTATACGTACGTGTCATGTATTGGTGATAGTATGTAGTTAGTAGTGATGGCATTCATTAAAAGTACATGCATTTCAAGTAATAAGAACTGAGAAATATTCCTCATCCTTCGAGACTTGTTGAGGAGCAGAGGAGATGTTCAAGAGATCTAAAGGATCTGTAGGGAATAGGGATTCAACACAAGTTTCTGTCTCTTAGGAGGAATTACATGGGGAAACCGGTCTGTGTGTCTTTAAAAAATCAACTTCATATTCAAGGTATCTTCCTGAAACGTCTCCATGTTAAGTTACTACAAACAAGAAACTACTGTCCAAGATTCTAGAGTCAAGAAGAAGCATTTTCCATTCCATAGATAGACGGATGTTTTATATAGATTTCCTATATCTTCCTTTATCTTATTGAGACTGGCTTTTGAAATAGTTTGATGTTGTTCTATGTACAGACTCAGTCAGCAAGTCAGTCACTCATTCAGCTGAAGAATTGATAAAAGTAGGTAGAAAAGTGTGTAATAATAATTTGTGTAATAGCTTGCCACGGGTCCTCCATCCGTTTCAGAGCCATTCAAAGCCGGTTGGATCCCACTAAGGGATTCCTTAGGCTTTTCTGAAGAAGGTCGTGAATGCCCCTTCAAGTCTGAGAAGGAATATTCTTTGGTGGCCGGCTTATAGTGTTTTGACAAGAGCTTTGACAAACGGGAGGCAGGTTGGGATAATAGATGGATGGGCAGATGAAAATAATAGATAGGGCAGGAGATGGAAAGATAGATGATCACCACCACTTAGTGCATTCATGTCGGCCCTTTTTAGCTCTTTTTATTACTATGTACCATCACCACCACCGGCAAGAGGATCAACAGCACACTCTCTTCAGAACTTCTCTCAGTGATCCATATGATTATTTTCCTTATTACCATTACAGCCATCACTCTCGTACCTGAATCCAATCCTAATATATAATAACATTTCCAACCATCCAATCTAATCTCATGGGAAAGTTGCACGAATCAAATCGTGGAACTTGATACCATCCGGACATGTAGTTCGTATCTACCTAGCTCATCTATCTATCCTTTATCCCTTGGAAACATAATCTAGCCAACAATGCCAACTACTTTTGAATACTAAATTTACTACTGACTGCATTTAATGGAATGGAATACAAACCGAAGAGATAGAAACAACTTGGTCAGTACTCATCGCTTGTCTTTGAGTAGGTTCTCAGATGAGTGCGGTGTCACTGTGGCCAGGCCAAGCCAAATGAAACGCACTGATGCGATGCTGTCAGAATCTTTGTCACGTTTAATAGGAAACAATGCAATATCGAAGAGAGATTTATGTCAATAAATGTATGTTTTATTACTCAAGTTTTAATTAGATTGATTTGACCTTTGTACTTCCAGCGATGCAAGGAGAAGTTGAATACTTTGGCAATATCTGTGATGAACCAGTGGCCAGGAGTCAAGTTACGTGTGATTGAAGGCTGGGATGAGGAGAACCTCCATGCACCTCATTCCCTTCATTACGAAGGGCGAGCGGTGGACATCACCACATCGGATAAGGACCGGTCGAAGTACGGGATGCTTGCGAGGCTGGCCGTGGAAGCTGGATTCGATTGGGTTTATTACGAGTCCCGCGCTCATATCCATTGCTCTGTCAAATCAGGTATGTTTTTCATTCTTAATTACTCAACTCCTGCCAATCCGAATCATTGAAGGGATCTTAAGTCATTAGAAAGAAAGTGGAAGTATGTTCACCGTAGGATGGATAAGGGTGCCATTCATACGGGAAGGAATTTGAGGAGAGTCCGTATAACGCAAGGCGTCGGATCTGGTATTTCCCCTCAGGGTTGCACCCTCCTCACAAAAACTCCTCGATGACTTCGGAATCCCATATGTATTGTGTTCTTATGTATACTGACTCGACCTAGAGATCCTCCATCTCAATGCCCATGTAATTCATCCATAATGGCGATAAGGATTATTAAGGGGGAAGGGTGAAGATGGAAATTGAAGACCTTGGTTTTGTCGCACGACGTGTGAATCCTTTTACAAGGGGTAATAAAAGTAAAACCAAAGGATATGAAATAAAACCACATTCGAAAGGCAGCCACCTTCTTGTTGATCTCTTAAGGGAAGCAGATTTCAATTGTTGTACGTACTTGTATACTGCATTGTTGTTACTTGTTATTAGACGGTTGTCTACACTTCCCGTACTTCTACAGAGTGTAGGAACAAAGATCAAGAACTGTTAGCTAGTGGTTAGGCCTGTAGTCTCCACTCCCGGTAGTCCCTCATCCAACATACGAATAAGTAATAGGGAAGCATAGTTTAAACTACACATGCGGTAGGCTCAACCACGAAGAAACCAAAAGTCAAAGAATGCTTTTATGAGGGTAATGATACTTTTCCTTCAGTCGGTGGGTTATTCATCATCCTTTATTTATTACTTTGGAGATTTGATGTTCCATCCAAGTGTTCCGTACTCTAAAGGCAGGGAAGATATCTGTTTCAAAAGAGGAGTAGGAAGCAGCTCTTGTACTCTGGCCGGCCTGAATCAGCCTCACAATCAGAGACAATGAGTCGGATATGGATGGTCAGGCAGTCAATTGTTACGAGAGTCGATGATGATGATGATGATGCTGAAGGTGTCCATGGTGCTGGTGTCCCAAGAATGGAGGTCCCTTTTAACAGATTTTAAAGAATGGAATTTCATCCGTTAGACTAGAATTGCTGGAAGTCTGGAATAGCATCAAAATTTACTTGGGCTGAGGGTAGGTATGATCTGTAGAGCTTGGCATGAGTCTCCTTTCAGACAATGAAATGGCACCCAAGAACAATAAAACGGATAAGGAGGATGCTGACTGAGTGATAATCTATTGGGATATAAAAGATAGAGGACTACAGCACCTTCCGCTCGTATGGAGTCACCCTTCCCGATCCCTCAAAAACTCTACTTGTACTTTACTGGTGGGCTTTTGAGATCCTTTGAAGGCTTGAGTGTTATTTACATTGGTCCATATCAGTAGAAATAATTTCCTGGAGATAAGTCAAGCCAAGGGATAAACACACATAGGACAGGAGTAGATGGGATAAAATATATTACTACAATGGCTGGTCATGTCTGTGCTTCTATGATGTCCATGTTGATGTCCGTCTCACGCTGAGACGATAGAAGACCCAAGGGTCTGTCTCTAGCTTAACAAGTTCCTAAGAGATGCATCCCGTGATCATCCTATCTATCCTTATATAATGTTAGCCGGAATCGCAAAGGACGCATGGACTTGACTTTGGATTTCAAAACTTGAACGTCAACGGTGCCTGTGTACCTTTGGGTTGGGTGCTTAATGGATCATCATCCCTTCATGATCATCAGGAGCAGGAGGAAATGAGGATCAACTTGGGAGGATATCAAAGTTTTAAACTCATGACTTTTCAGATGTTACTCATTATTTGATAAGCCACTTGGGAGTTCCTTGTTGAATTCTTGTTGATAGGTGAAATGTGTGCAATACACATTTATGTAAGACATCAGAAGGTGTTTTTTTTATTTAGAAACTTTTTGTAAAGGAAAAAAACATATTCTTTAAGATATCTCCTTGTTCTTGAGAGAACTTAGAATAGAAATGAAGAATGAAATGCTGAATAGGTGAATGTGGTGCTTTGTGCTAAGTGTGCTACATCGTATGGGGGTTGACCATATGAAACTTGGCAGTCCGTTTCTGCTATTCCGGCCTACAATTGGTACAACTTTAAGTTTAGAGGATGTTTTTGAACATGGAGAAACGTGTACGATGGGAAAGCGTAGGTACATGTAAGTCACCTCGAGGAAATTCTTTCAGCTTGACTCGACACTTTTGGAACAAAAAAGCCGAAGAAGAAGAAACTCTTTTCGAGAAATCTTTTATCCTATTTCGTCCTTTAGAATCCATGAGAGATATTCCATAGACTTTTCCTACTGCAGAAGATTGTGAATGAAGGATGAGGTATGAAGATCTATACTTCTTTCGCATTCAACATTTACACTTTTTCAACATTCATTCACAATCAAGAAAGTATAGTCTTCCCTTTTGTAAGATTACAATGTCGCCGTCTATAATAATCCCTTGTCTTTCCCACATAGATGACAGATGATGATATAAATGGATGACAATAGACTTTCAAGCAACTGCGTGGTCTGATTCGTAAAGTTCGTTACGAACATCTTAGGTCAGAGGTGTTACTTCTTGAATCCGCCTGTCTAGTACATACTCCCCTATAGCCTGTAGTCTTCTTCGTGGGAGTTGGGGGTGGACAGTAACACTTCGACAATCAATCCAATGGCCGTCCCGTTTTGGAATAAACCTGCAGTTGAATCATTCAAAGTCCAATCGAATTCCTAAATATTAAGAGCTCGGCTTTGGATTGATAAGAGGTAAGCATTGAAAAAGCAGGGGTGGTTTCGTCCACGGGACATACAACTCAAATCAAAAATACTTCAAACCTCTCATAATTTGCTAAGTATTTCTGAATCAGATTCAAACAGCTTTGTCTTCATATATCAAAAGCTGTTAAATGGTTGACTGATTTGCCTAATACAGGAATTATTTACTCACCACCGGCTTTTAAGAACTTAAGAAGGTGTTAGTAAAATAACTCAACTCCCACCATCCTTCCGTCCTAAAGGAGCCTCCTCAATCAAGCAAAGCAAATAGTGTAAAATTGGTCAAACAGCTTTAAGTATAAATATCAGGAGACTTGCCTACATTTAACTGTGTAGCTCCTACTTCCAAACGTAAACATTTCTCAGGTCTCTAAGTTAATACGTCTGCATAATTTGTAATGGGGCAGGATGAGTGCGAATTCGTTAATTAGATTAGCTCCTATTCACTACCTCAACTTGCTAATGGATGGAAAGAGGGATTTCCTCGCGTTTCGTCCATTAGCAGACAAAACATTTCCATCTGTATTGACAACCTCTGCACCGCATTTGGAATTCGTTTACCTTCATGTCTGCATTTCATTACAAACTATTAAAACCTCTTAAAATTCGTAGACTTCCAGTTGATGAGGTTCTAAAACTATTTAAAAAATAACTTTCATCAAAACCTCCCCCGGGTCGTGACCTGATGAGTGATCTCCCATAAAAAAGTACAGGACCTTTCCTTGCACAGATTTGAGAGGGTGAAGTGTTGAATTTTGTGGACTAGCTGAATCCATCTTCTGTTCATGTCGTAGGAATCCTATGCCTTCCTTTCCTTTGGTCAGGTTCTTCTTGTTGGCTGTCTCCGTTGCAGGATGAAAAAAAACCAAGAGCTCATTGGTGGACCATCCGGCCATATTGAGGCTCTCTGACTTTAAAACTTGTAATCTCTGCCAGAACTAAACGGCCCCTTTTGTTCCTTATTATTAGCCCTTTTATCTTCCCTACTATAATCTATAGGTACTTGCCTTTTCTTCATTGCCGACACCTCAGGTACATACAAGGATACAAGATAGGTACACGTACATAGTAGTACATAGAGCATCTGAATTCTAGGTCGATTCATCATGACACATGTAAATCTCTACGCTATCATTTCTGCAATGTAATTTCATACCAGCAATCCATTTGGGAATTTCAAGAATGAGAAATCCTTTCCCTCGTTTATCAGAATAAAAAACAAGGAGTTGAAGCGACTTTACAAAAATTACAGCAATTACACCAAATAATTCAATCGCATGGCTTACCCTTATTACAGCAACAAGATTTCGATTATTGGCAGGAGCAATTAGGACAATCTATACACGAAGATGGGTCTGCTGCAACTAGCCGACTTCTCAATTCATCAAGTATCGCATATTGTGGAAGAGGAAAAGTTGCCTTAACGTCAATAAGACTCAATGCCTTGGAGGATTTGTAGATCCAAACCTTTAAAAAAAACAAGTCCAACTGACGGTGATTATTAATTATGCATGGAACAGACTAGTTTGGCAGTTGGCAGCGTTACTGGCCTTTTGTCCATCTGATGTAGTACTAAATCGTGGCATACTAGATGAGGAGACTTGTCATTTTTGACTAACTAGACGGAGGAGGTTATTATACTTCTGCAAACGCCTGCCTTGTAATTACGAGAGATAAGCCACACAGGCATCTCTTATTCTTCGGCGAAATGGTTTATTACAGGTTATTTGCACTTGGTTACTACGAGTAATTTACCACATGCAATCAAAAGGGGCAAACCTCCTTGTACAAACCTAACTAGCCCTCTCCTACTTAAATACCTCTGGGGGAATGTTCGAGGAAACCCAGGACGACGTGTTCTTCTTCCTAATTCTAATGGAAATGATGGATCAGTCTACACGGACTTCTTCCCAGAAACGGTTCCCTCTACTAATTAAGTTAAGCTAAAGTTGGGCAATAGGCTGATTAGCCCTTTAGTCCACTGATTGTATCATTTCATGACACCGTTCCGGCCTTGACGACTCAGGGAACGAAGTGAAGGAAGGAAATAAAAATATTATAATGATCATGGCAAGTCCTCATTAGTTGTTGGGTTGGATTTGCAAATTAATTCCCGTATGTAAAACAAGAGTGGAGTGTACATGTACAAGACATTACAAGAGTACGAGGTAGTTGAGAGGATTTGAAGATGTTTAAAGAAGTGGGAGAAGCTGGATCTACATAGTCTTGTTGATTATGTGTAGCTGTAGGTACATATTTGTTATTTGATTTTGCAGTTCACACTTACAGGACTCTTTAGAGGGACTGCCAAAGGCAATGAATGAACAGGTTGGCAGAGGGGATTAACTTAACACACTTGAACAGATCCCCATTAACACAATCTTTGTCACCTTTTAATTTATAACTATTTATTTACAAGTCTGCACTCGTAGTTCTTGATTTCAACGTTATTCTTTGTAACCTTTGGTTTGAGGGGCGCTGATTTCGGTTGGGTTGTTTAATGAATCAAATTCATAAGTATGTATTCTTTGCCTTTGTTAGAATGACTGTGTTTGCTTACTGAATTGCAAAATGACGAACTTAATTTCATCATTAAAAGGACTTTGATTGGACGTATGAACTTTTCTGGGGGAAATCTCACTTCCGTTGCACACAAATGATTCATAAGAAGGAACTCGTGAGTAAGAATATTTCTCAAACTACAGAGCGAGAAATATAAGTTTGTCCACAAAAGCTAAGGAGTTTGGAATTCCTCTTTGCAATTCCATACAAATTGAAATCCAGGGAGGAGGGCTTTGTACAGTCAAACTAGTCTACAAATACAGAGACTCATTTTGATGTTTTCATTAGGAGTTTCCACCGTGAAATTAGGTTCCAATGAATCTCCTCCTAATTAATCCCTGCCATATAATATTATGAATCATCCGAATCAGAATCATGGAATCAATAAAGCGGGGCTCGTTAGCTTCGTCATCCGCATTATTTATTTACGACGTTAGTAAATATTCAGATTTATATTATTATTATTATGTGTTGTGTATATAAATGGCTGGAAGACGTCCGACCATTTATGGGTGACACGGGAAGTAATAAGATTACAATAAAGCATTAATTATCACGTTATTCACATAAACTAATACATTTCACGCTTAATAATTTACCCTAATCGTCCACTTTATGTCATTTCAACCTTTATAGGCTGTTCTGCACATTATTTTGTGGATAAGAGGAGTCTGTGCCTTTAAAGGTGTTTGGACTTGATATAATTATTTGAGGTAGTAGACTTCGTCTTAAGGACTCACACGGAGAGACGTCTCCTCATCTTTGTATCCATTAATTCTGAATCCAAATTATTCAGAAGTTTAGACTTGAGAGTTTTGCTGGCATGACACATGATACTTCCTCGCAGTCAACCAACCATGCATACATGCCAACCGTATACGCCTGTAGGCAGATGTAGAAGTTGAAACTGACTTCTTCTAGACTCAAGTAGAGGATATATGGAGAAGGTGGTTATAGCCTCTTTAAAATCCTAATAAAAAGAGGAATAAAAAAGCCTTCATGGAGATTAATCGGCTGGCTAACCACGATTAACTTGCAATTAATCTCTTTCATTTAGTCCGCGTGTCGTCGCCCTATTTGTCTTCCCATCCCCTTCCTCCTTTACCATTTAAGGACCTTTTTATCTCCAACATTTCTCATCATTCTCAGCCACTTATTCTCTACCTATATACCTACCACCACTCTCTGTAAACAAATTGCATAGGCTGAACAATTAACCCTAAAATAATTTCGTATCCAACAGAAATGCGGCTTAGGATTAGGAGGCCAATCCTCTGTTTTATGATGGAAAAGTGCCCTTAAGGGGACTTATTCTGTGGTGAGCAACGGAAACTTGCGGATGATATTGCAACTCACTCCACGACTCAGTCAATAATTTTATTCGTTCGAAATTTGCCAATATTTTTTCCAAAAACCTCTTCCGCAGGTTTTAGCAAGAGAGCCTAAATCCTGCGGCCCTACAAATTAGGTTGGCGCAGGATTTAGTGCAACGCAAAATCCAAGTGTTGGTGGGTTTCAGAACCTTCAAATGTGATGTTGCCGCCTAATCGGGCTAATCAATCCGTCTCACTTCTCCCCAAACAAGATTTTGTGTTTAAAATATTCACAATTCTTATCCTCCCAGGA
>JAQFZA010000024.1:0-124075 GCA_034695115.1 Desoria olivacea | reverse complement strand
AAGCAAGCGAAGAAACGGGAAGGTGCAGCTCTGCATGGGCTACCTTTTTCAGGTAGAAATGACAGACAGAACACAGAACCAACGTTTGTCGAACCTATGATTAAGATATCCTGTCTCAAAAAGCGTACTTTTTCTTATCAGTCTAGAATATAAAATAAAATACAATCGTATGCTTGTATAGAGGGAGTTTTATAAAACTGAAAAAACTTTAAATCAAAATCTCTCAAAACCTACTGAACCGATTTTATTTAGCAATAGGTCATTATACAGAGATATTTTTTTGAAGTGTAAGCAGTATTTTTGGTGGGGCTACGTGTTCAGTGCAATGTAAATGAATTTTTGATATTTCATTCCTTGCATTCTTGCGTTCTAAGACCTTTACAAACTTCTGAAAAGAATGATGTCATGATCAAAACGTTGAGATCGTCTCTCAGTCTACGCTTGATTTTTTCAATATTTCTTGAAACCCCTATAGTTTGTATGAATGAATAGTCCGGGCATGGACTTTCACCGGTATGAATCGCTTGGTATGAAATAGTATGAATGGAATATAATCTGGAATCCGGTTCATTCTTGACTACAACAACCGGGGCTTGTACAGATTAACAATGTAAATTTTAACATCAGGTTTTCGGATTCAGGAATAATAATTAGGGGAAGGATCTTAGGGAGTTAGACTTTCTAGGATGATCGATGCCACTCTTTAATAGATTATTTTAGGACCGTCCCAGTTTTGTCTATTTTGAGTCAATTTTGACCAATTTGAGCCTATAATATTCAAGCGTAGTTTGCATATCTTCGGTCTATATCCTTCCTTTTTACAATATTGGAGAAGTACAGCTCCTGTGGTTTTAATGGATGGACAATCCGCTCTAAGCTTTCCATATAGCATCTCGTCCATATAAAACGATTTAAGGGGTATATCAAAATTGAAAAACCTGAGGCTTTACACGTTTTAGCTCGGCGATATATCTTCAAAAAAACATGCTCCGCTATAAAGTCTTAGGAAATATGTGTAAATCTAAGGACGAGATGCCAGATGGAAAGTTTCGAACGGATTGTCCATCCATTCAAACGACAGGAGCTTGTATAAATATTAATTATGATTCTCTAATAATATTGTAACTGTACCTATATCAAAAGTACAACTGATATGAATTATTCAAAAAAGCATTATTGCCAAGAAGTCTAAAGTCAAGCGTGACTAGGAACCTACTAAATCAATGAGGCGATCACGAGGTTATAAATACCGTTACACATTTCATATGATCTTTTTTTCTGATAAGTCTATATATTCTAGTCTGATACAGGATTTCGGTTGGTTTTATTTAACCAGGCGTTTAAAGTGCATTTACTATTTAATACCACTTGCAGTTTCGTAAACCAGAAGGAAAAATGAAAAGCGATAACTCTCATTTCTAAACGCAAAAATATCTCATCCAACCCGATAGGTTAATTATAGTACTTTTAGAGTAATTATTATGCCTAAACATTTAGCTCATTTTAATTATTAAGAAGACAAAAAAAATCCCTTAGAATTAATAAACTTCACTTCAAACGATAAAACGAGCTTCGTACTTGCATACTTCATAAACTTATTCCCGAATTGTCTTTATTAATCCTATAAAACGGTCTCCAAGCTATAGAAAATTGAAATTTCTCCTGAAAATGCTCATAATTGTGAATACATCCTCTAAATCACAAAACCTATCTAATATAACAACTAACTAAATCGTAACATTAAAATTGTTGTCGTTATATTAAGACGGATAATTTTCAATAGAAGTGACCAAGCATCATAATTCTCCAATGTATTCCTAAATCGCTGGCTACTTGAATATACAATGTACGGATCCCAATAATTCTCAATTTTATGGACAACAATCCTTAAAGAAATCTGCAAATTTTGTCATCAGATTTGAAGATGCAAACAAATTCATGCAGATGTAAATGTAACAAAGATGTGAACATAGATGTAAACAAGTACATATACTGTAATACAATTTTTTATAAATCCAATTTTTACCCGGATTTCGGGTTCTATCTCAAAAATTGGGTCATTTTCATTCTAGATTGTTGGAATATTCTTATTCAATGTTAAATTTTGGTCAAAGTGGTGTATCGTATATCCAAATAGATGCCAGTCGACTTTTTTATAAATCCGATTTTTATCCGGTTTTCGTGGTTTATCTCGAACTCTAGTCATTGTAACCCAATTTTTTTTATTGCGTATTCGTATTTAGCACTAAATTTCGATCAAAACGGTGTGTCATGTCAAAATTTGTGCTGGTCGACTTTTTTTTGTGATAGTATAGGAGTGAATACTAATGCCTGCAGCTTCTTAGATACTGATCCGATCACAGGAGTTAATATACGATTCTGCATTGTCAGTTCAATAGTAAGAAAATGTACTATAACGTTTTTGTTGAAAGTTTGTATTCGTAGAGAACGCCAATGTTTTTTTGTGACAGAATTCACATACAAATGTAATTTTAATCAAGAATTCGGGAAATTAACGGATGATGCTTTTGCTGGAAAAAAGGGAAATTTCGCTTTCGCTCGCTCAATGGAAACTCACAATCAGTCAGAAATTTGAAAATGTTTACAAATTCTGATTTTGTTTTCAAAATTTGTATCTCATTGAACTGCGCTTCCTTGAACATAATTTTTGTAACATGATGGAAGAGACCTTTAGGAATGTTGACAGCGGGGATTGAGTAGTTATTGTGACCGACCTTTTTGTAATTTTTTTTTAGAAATACAGTATGCTGAAAGTATAATCTGCTGTTCCCCTACATACTAGAAAAGTACTTTTAAATGAAAAATTGTTGTAAAAATGACTGCAGCCTCTCAGACACTTATGTAAGTACCCTTGCAAAATCTCGCGTCCGCTAAGTCAACGGCCCCCAGCGACCCCGTGCCATTTGACCTCCCTTCGGCTCAGTCAACGGTTCCCTCGCACCCCTCATGCAATTTCACCTCGCTTTCATTAAGTCAACGTAGTTCACAAACCTAACTTTGCGTTTAAAATGTAAATATGCGAGCTATTTAGAATTTTTTTTAAATTTTTACCCGGTTTTGGGACTGATCTCAAAATCCGGTCTTTTCAACCTGTTTTTTTTACCGCATATTCAGATTTAGCTAGGTCAAAGTGGTGTATCATATTATATCGAAATTGATGCTAGTCGACTTTTTTATAAATCCGATTTTTACTCGGTTTTCGGGATTTATATTCGGATAACTGAATAAAAATGACAAAATGTATGCTAGTCGACTTTTTTTGTGATAGTAGTAGCGTATTCTAACAAATTGTATAAAAACCGAAGAGGATCATTATTTATAAAAC
Organism: Desoria olivacea; assembly: GCA_034695115.1. Taxonomy (NCBI): domain Eukaryota; kingdom Metazoa; phylum Arthropoda; class Collembola; order Entomobryomorpha; family Isotomidae; genus Desoria; species Desoria olivacea. The sequence continues at coordinate 120,729 of JAQFZA010000024.1, read as the reverse complement.
CGTTTTATTCAAAAATATTTGATTGTCTAACAATTTCCATATAAACAACTTAATAATCAACAAATTGGTCATTTCATTTCAGTCTGTTTGATTGTGAGCTATTTACCCAATGTTATCATAACATAACCATTAATCAACGCTCAGCAAATTTGGACAACCCGTAATACTGGTAGACAGATCTTTAGTCTTAAAAGAGCACCGCGCAGCAACTAGCGAAATTTGATGACTTAACTAATGAATCTGAGGCGCCAACAGACAAACGCATTCAACAATAATACTGTTACTAAATCTTTCGAAATACCAACCGGGAACACATTAACGGTACAACTATAGCATTTACGAGTTTGTAGCTATTTTAAGGACAGAAAGCACTCTGGTGACCTACGTACTAAAAGACTTAGATAAACTATTATTATGTCACGGATAAGCACAACTTGGAATCTAATTGTTGATTGATAACTTTCTTAATTTACAATGTTACATTAAAATGAATGAGAAACGCTTGTGAATATAGAATGCAGACTAATTAACTAGACTACTTTACTGGCTAGCCCTCTGGAATAAATAATCTGTGGTAGTTAATAAATAGCACAATCTCAAAGCAAAAATTAGGCAACCAGAAACATTTGATTCAAAAGCTTCAAGCTACACACATTCTTCAAATTTCAACGAGCAGGAAGACAAGAAAGTAAATTTCTTCGTGCCTAACATTAACGTCCATACATACCTAACATACATACATACCTAATTCAAGAAGATATTGTGGAAATTCATAATTACTTGAATGAAAACAATAATTTTGCTAGAGATATATATAAAATTTTACACAATTAAAAAGCGCGTAGTTAACTTCGAGAGTAAAGTATTGTTCCAAGTGAATCTAAACTTATCATACACCTAGCATTCTACAGTTGAAATTAGTTCCCAAACGCCTCTCCACAATTTCCATTGGTTTCTTCATCATCTCCTGCATCTATTATTGCATCATCTCTAACTTCTAGAGACATAAAGTCCAACATCATGCCGGCATAAGTATCATCTCCATTACTTTCAAACACAAGGTCGGGATGGGGATCGCTATTTGCTATAGTACTGTTTGCAATTCGGGCCATACTACGCACATCCTGGCTGCTTGACAGTGACATAGCATCCTCGTTTCGCATCATCTTCCGCACATCCTGATTATTCAACACAACACCATTTTGTCTTATGGTTAGCACATCCTGACCATCTCGTTGCACTCGAGATTCTGAAGCTTGATGAGAGCTTAAATCGACTGGAATCAAGTCGGTATCAAATGAAGAAGGGATGGAGGGAGATGACGAGGTGCTAACTCCATTCACTAAGTTCAAACCATCTGGTAGAGTTGATGGGACGTTAATATCTGAAGATTCACGTCCTTGTTCCGGAGTCCTCGGATCTTCATAGTATTCCATTCGGCGAGTCCGTATTGGTCTCGAGACTTTGTCTTCGCAATCAAATACATTCTGGCAATCATCTAAGCCGCTTGCACCAGCTTCCAAACTGAAAAGTCAAATTATAAGCAAGGTCCAATTAATATGTATCTGTTAAACAATTAATACTCGATGGCGTGAATTCTGATTTATGGATACAAAAATAAATAATTAACTAGATATTCCAAAAGCCAGGGTTAGGATAAAGAGAAAATGATTCAAGGAACACACCTGCTGGAAGCAATGAAGCTGTTCAGAACACCGTGGTTGGTTTGGAGATTGACAGCATCGTTTTGGGATGGTTGATTGCTTGTTGACGTTGAACGCGATGGACTTGAGAGCTGAAGCTTCACATCTTTGTTACGCTTCTTTAGACCAATGTTTTCCACAAAATTAGCCGAGAGACTGCTTTTCTTTGACCCCGATGCAGCTACTCGCTCACCTCTGTACAAAGGATTAAGTCAACATTTGTATTAACTCTAGACATTTTTGGCTTGTTTTCTGGTACGGTACAGTAACAAAATCAGCATACATATGTTTCTTAAAAAGTTTGGAGATTGTAAATTTTGCAGCCCAAACATTCAACACACAAAATCATTTAAAAAGTACTTTATACCAATAGAATTCCCAAATATCATCAAGAACATTAGTAGCTCTACATTTTAAACACTACAAGGAGTCATAGTATATGAATAACTCTAAGAACTAGATGCGCTGTACTATTATTTAGGCCTGGCCCATGTTTTAAATATAAGACATTTCTACAAAGCTCAGCTCTAATCTAAACAGCGCACATATCACATATGACAATCTTTGGGTTTGAGTGCAACAAGATCAACACAACCAGAATGCTTTCAGCTAACGTAATTTATCTACTATGTTTGAGCAATTTCTGGATTAAAATTTCGTCTGTTACATAGTTTAATTTGCAGGCATTCTAACCTTGAATCTCGTCTGGATGTACTTGCTGTAGGGTTCTGTGAGCTCTCTTCATTTGAAACGCTCCTTGTTTCTGAACCGGATGGAGACGTTCCATTGGTAGGAATATTAACTTTAGACGTCGACAGCATGTTTTGTCTGGAATAACTGTAATAAATTTTAAATAAATACTGAGTATGAAAAAGTAATGCTTTCAAAGCGTCTGAATGAAAGTAAAACAGCTTATACAAAATAAATTAGCACCTTTTAAAGTTATCCCAGTAATTGTTGGCTCTTGTGCCTGGGGGGACTTGGTTGTTAAGCATCGAACCATTTCCATTCATACTGGAGCCACCGTTTGACTCAAAGTATCCTGATTCCCGATCCCCAATTCGAGAATTCGGTACCTCAAAGTTTTCGACAACGCGGGCATGAACGACACGACTTCTGTCACGCGAATTGGATTGAGTACACTGCAAATGTATAGGATTGATGTTCACCCTATCAATAGACTCATGATAATCACTATATCGTCTCGATGTCTCTGGTGCTTCCGTATATCGACTCAGTTCGTCCACAATGTTTCGTCTTGAGTTGTTGTTTCTTTCTTGCTGTTGTTCCCTTGCGTCATCCATTCTACGGGCAAGCCGCAAATTTGCGAGGTAGTCCACCGAAGTCATCTGCTCTCTTATGTCTCGTACGTCTTGACGGAGCTAAGATTCAGAAACATTCTATTTATAGCCAGTTAATAATAATAATAATAATAATTAGCATTGGTCTACATTATTTAAAACAATTACTCACACCGTTATTCAATTCATAAACACTACCCTACATTTGCGAATTTATATCCCAGTTAAGTCATCATATACTAAAGTAGACACTATTTTGTCCCAACAGACCAGATGCTAATCGCAGCCAAAAGATTTCCGGGTAACAAGCATATTTGTGTAATTAAAAATGGAGATACTTACAGTTGACAGTCCACTTTCGATCCAACTGAGATACGTTCGCTGTGCAACCAAAACGTCTTCAGTCCTTGATGCAACCTCAATCAGCTTTTGGACATTACAGTTTAATTCTCGTATACTGTCACAAACAGCTGAGCCTTGATCCTGGTTAGGAGGACCGTTTAAAGCCTGTTCTTGTCGAGGAGCTCTAGCATGAGGACCAGTAATGCCGCTTCCAACCGACCCCATTTCGTAGTATACTTGTGTTCTTTGGCTTGTAGTACTTGGATTTTCCACCGTCTAGAAATAAGTCAAGTCAATATAGTAACTAAATGTAATATTTAAATCCTAATCACTGGCCACTGCCTTAGTTAAAATAAAATTCAATTATCACTAGGGCTAGGAATTTAGGCAGCCAAAATAGCCAAAATCGGCACCTAAATATCAAGCAAAAATTGCCGAAATAGGCACTAAATAGGCACCAATTTAGGCAAAATACAGATAAACAGGTGAAAAAGGCAACTTAGGCAAATATCAATATGTAATCTAAGGCTATTTAAGCACTAACAAATCTATTTTAGAAGTATTAACTAATGTGAACTGACATTCTATTAAAAAATTGGCGAGGCGATGTACATCATTTCAACGTAAATACTATCGTTCAGTTTGAAATTATTAAAACAAAATAAAAAGGATTGTAAAAAAAGTTTGGTAAAAATTTAAAAAACCACTTAAAATGGAAAAAAGGAATATAAACTCAAAATAAATCGGCTAAATCGGCTGAAAATAGTCAAAACAGGCAAAAATAGGAAGCTTCTAAACTCATCTAAAGAGTGTCATCAGTCATCCTAGAAAGTCTCATGGACGTGCTTTAAAAACTAAAAAAACTGAATTGCCTAAACCTAGCCCTAATTATCACACATAAAAATGTAACGACAATTTAAAGAAATCACAACCTCTGCACTTTACTGAGTACAACAAAAACTGACAATATTATTACGAACAAGTGTGTTTTCTTACCGGACAATTAAGGTTGTTTCTTGAAGCCGATGGTTCAGCCATCCTTAATCTAATCCCATTACCTAAGGTATGTTGCCTGTATGCATATCCAAAAATACAATGGTATTACATATTAACGAGCCTCTTTATCTTTAGATCAACCTTATCGCTGTTTCGCATGAAGTCGTATGAATATTCTTTCTATCATGGGCCAAAATAATTCATACCCTGAGTGTCTCCTTTCCTCTACATTAGGTAGTGTAAATGCCAATGGCACATAATGTATATGAGGCCATGGCTGGTGCATTTGGACCTGATGGTGGTGACGCAGGCCATGAACTGAAGGGATTGCTTGCTGTTGTGCGCTGTACTGCTGAGTCTGAAAATAAGCTTCGTATTGCTGAGCCTGAGCCTGCTCGTACACGGCATGCTGATGTTCTTCTTGTGCCCTGAATTCATAAACAGTTAATTACAACCAAGTCCATGATTCAGATTCAATTAATAGTTAACCGAAACGGGCGCTTGATTCTAAACCTTACCGTAATAACTCATGGGGTTGTTGTGGAGGACAGCTGTAGGTATAATTAGCTGTGGGAATGTTATAGGCAGGCGGTTGCTGCAGATCTTCACAGCTCTGTCTGGTATACCCAGAAGGTTGCCTTTCCCCGTCTCCTCCAACATCCCTAATAAACGAATATATATATAATTGATTTAAACCCTACAACAGTTGAAATTGATTACAACGCTACAATCCCAATTTTTAATATGGAAGGAAAATAGTTTGGAACCTCAGTCTGTATGTAAGCCTACCTTTGTGGTGGGATATGTGGACCAACAAACGGGGTTGAAAGGGGAGGATTACTCATCTGGATGGAGGATCTGACATGACCAGCAACAACATTCTTACTCGCCACGGCCCCGTTGTTTAAATTTAATAATCCAGCCTGACCGTTAGAGAATATAACAGGTGGTAGCGCGGGACAGTTTTGAGTCGTAGATTCCGCTGAGCTTGCAAACGCTATATTTCTATGAAGAATTTCCTGATTATTTCGCTCGAAGTCAGCCCTAAACAATCAAAGTCAGATTCATATGTACTAAATACTACAATTTGATACTGAAAGGATTTCGGTTGACTAACCAAGTTTTTCTTTCTTCGAATTCCGCATTCCTTAGAGGAAGGTCCACAGAAACCACCGGAACTGAAATAAAAAATACATATAAGCTAATACGTAGACAATATTTAGTATATCTAACTTAAATCCCTACTCTTTGAAAAGTTTCGTTTTCTGATTAAATGGCACTAAGTAAACTGGGAAAGGTGTAAAAAACAATAACAAAACAACACCAGTTTGTTGAAATACAACCAAACGGATTACGTACAGGAAAGTTAGTTAATAGGAAGATGTACTGAACTGATGTTTAAAGGCTTCGTTAATGTATTTTAAATATGAACTCTTACCATTAGGACTTGTTGAGGTGCGACTCTCGCTAACTAATTGCATGTCATGCAAACCATCTCTTTCTGTTACTGAGTCAGTGCAGAAATACATATTCCTTCGAGAGAACAAGTGTTCTAATAGACACTGGGCTTTTTCAACCAGACTCATTTCGTCAGTTAATAGATCCGTTTCCAGTGGCATGGCTCCTGGAATGTATAACGTTATTCAAAATTATTATAACGCATTCACTTTCCAACTTGAGGTAGCCAGTACTGTTGAATGCGTACTGGGCCCACAACTCAGGTTGGACAACATCTCTTTTTCCTTACAATCAGCTTGATGAACCAAGAGAGGTTGGTTAAGTCATTTGTAATATCGTTATAAAATTATAAAAAACGAGCAATGCAGACACAAAGTTATCGAACCTTGGATGGGGATTATTTGCTCAGTGCTTCTTATCACCTCTACTAATGTCGATCTTCGATGTCGTAGGAACTCCAGACAGGACAAAAATGAATCTCTTTTAGTGAGATTCTCCTATTGAAATCGTTAAAAAGGTTTAATCTCAACAAGTCATTAAGTATACAACCAGTATAAACTAAGAAAGTCTTACATTCTCAAACAATGTTGCCGACAGGTACTCTAAAACGGCGGGTCGAGGAGGGCGAAGGCGATTTAGCCGAATCATCTGACCAATTTCGTCCATTCCATACTACAGAGCCCACAAATTAAATATTATTATGCCTTCAGCCCATTATAAATAATTTAAGACGAGTGGAATTGGTTCTTACCATTTGGGCTAGTTTAATTTGTTCCCGATTAATAGATTCCTCGGCCTCTCGTAAGAAATTGGGCACAAACAACTCGGGCTCCGTCACCGTCCCCTATGACATCCAAGATTAATTCCATTCTGATAATTGTAAATCTGATCTGATCGTATTCCTTTTTATATAACTTAGAAGGAAAAATTGGTCTGTGATTGCTAAATCAATCGGCAACGATGCCTGCAAATTTCTATGTACTTCTTGTGTACCACGCTGTAAAAAACGTTGCAGTATTTGATTCACTTATAAAACGGGTGAAACTAAATGTTATGTTGGTGAAGTAATGAGGAAACACGAAGCTTATAAAAACTTAGTTGCAACTTACAACATAGTAACAACAGCAGAACACTAATAATTAAACATCTTCACAGCTCACATTTCATTTCCCATTTACATTCCTTAACGTACTAATTCATCATACTGAAAAGAGTTTATAGTATACTGAAGATGATCATTTAATCTTCGCCTAATACTGCAATAACTATTGATTAGAACTGGCAAGTACAGTACAAACTCCCCATTTAGTTGCTTAAAATTTAATAATCCGATACTCACAATAAATAACGATCATACGACAACTCACCAAGAAGTCATCAGTCCAAGACATGTCCTCGTCATCTAATAAATGAGTGCGAGCACCATCCGCGCTCTATATATTTGAAAGAAAACAATATTTAGCATGTTTGTTACGACCATTAAAACAACTTCAATGATAAAAAGCATCCTGATATCCCTTGAGTTGAACTTACAGTTAAACGTTCATCAGACACGGAATGTCTCGCATTAGACTGATGGTGACAGGAATTTAATAAGGTATAGACCAACCTTTCCTCACTACTACCCAATCTTACAAACAGTCTTTCCAATGTGTCTTGCATGATCATGCTGCCCTGCTCGTGAAGAAAGTTAAGTTACAATCAAAACAGTATTAAAACATTAAAGCTACGTTAACCAATAATTACAAAAAGGGTCTTACAGAGAATGTTTTTGCTTTAATGCATGCCATATTGTCTAAAACTCGCATCCTCAAGATTCGAAGTTTAGTCCAGGTAGACAACGTGTTCTGTAGCCACTATTTAATCATAAATGTCATAAAATATTAGCAATCCACTTTTCGCTTTCATGAAATCTGCTCAACTTCGAATGTGAATATTTCGTATACCGTTTTCGGGGGAGGGCTCACCCGCTCGCTATTTCTTTCAGCGGTAACTGCATCACTTCCGGATTCGGAGTTCCTATTCGGTGGACTGGTTCCACCAGGTTCCCTTAGCATATTGTTGCACGCCTTATCCATCTCATTAACAAGTAAAAATCTTCTTCACATCTGAAACAAACAAATACGATACATCAGTATATATATCCGGAGTAGGGTTAGTAAAGCAAATCCATTCATTTTGACTCCGAGGATAAGCTCGTCAACAACATCCTCAGTCCCATATTATGCTTCTCGTCTCCATCGCCTGTCCCAAGTCCCACCTAATAAGATGAAATGGTCTACTGTTTGCCTGTGGCAGTTATACAAGTCCATACTTAGTAAACCTATATTAAACTAGCCTTCCACAACCCATCGTGGGTCATATTTCCAGAATTCATTAAGTTTTAAATCTAGCACCCCCCTCCAACTACATTCACCTTCTTCCCCCTTCAACTACTTCTAGGGGCTGGGCAGCAGTATCTACATTTATTCCCCTCATTACTCCTTCCCATTTTTTAATTCCCTTCCCCCTCCAACCTATTTAATGCTCGGTACTCCCCCCTCCAATTTATAATTGTATACAGATAATTCGTATCTCTCCACCGACCGGACCAGCAGGGACTCCTCTTACTTTCCCCCCCTTACCAATTTATTGCTGAGTCTTTCCGCTGACCTTTGAGATTTTGGGATTTGCCCATCGAAACTCATTGATGGGTAAATATTTTGGAAAACATAATAATTGGCCAGCATCTACAGGCCAAGTTCCGTCGATTAAACTATCATTTCAAGAAATCAGACTGATAGTTCAGAAGGAGTAGGAACCGCAAGTTTGAATACTTTACTGTTCAAGTTTATCAAGTTTGACATTGGCAGTATAGGTCATGAAATTACTTATTTATTAATACGCTTTTCATAATTAGTCAGCTTCAAGCTTACCCACACCGACAGGGCCTTTCCGTCCTCCACTCTTGGATATTCCCAGCCCAGCCGTTCAGCCCAAAAATAGCAAGATCTGTAAACAATAAAATCAAATACATAACTCAATACCCATATATTACATACATACTATTTAATGTATTTAAACTCAGCTCAGTCAGTACGCGACTTAACTCGAAACCCCTAACACCTAAAGTAAATATGTACAGTTTAAATGTGTAGAAACGTGGAATGACCCAAACCCCTGACACACTAATTCATAATTCTTGACATGACCCACGACGAAAATACCGACATTGCAATTAAAGTCAAATTTGAATTTGCAACACACAACTCACAAATACAGTTACTTCAGATCTACATATTATCCATCTCAAATTCCATGTCCATCATCATAACAAAAGCTGAAGACATTAAATACTACATAAACATAAACATAATAAATACAAAGCACAAAATTGATGATATCCATCTTTTCACTTTTTAATCAATGACAGAACTACCATTACCTTTAAGCCCTGTAGCGAAACACACTTCCGATTTTGACTTATCCTCCAGGTAAAAGACAACAAATAATCAGCAGACAAAAGTCCTTAAAAATTCATTACCAGTTAAATTACAAACTTCAAACTTTGTGACTTTGACTATAGTCAATTTCCGAATTCCCATTGCAGACTTACTAAACAACATATTTATACGCTCCTTCCTCGTGTACTATAGTCCAAATCCATCCCATTAATCAACTAAGTACGTAAGGTTGAAGGAAACTACTACAAAAAGCCATCCCACAGTACTAACCTACAGTGACAACTCTAGTAGACAGTTACAGGAAAAACATGAACGAAATGGAGGCAACCCTCTTACCTACGGGAAGGTTTACTGCAACTCCGCAGGGCAAACCTCGAAAAATATTTACTCTAGGTTAGGACACATCCATCAATGTTGATTTCCAGTCGGCCAGACTACCTTGGAGGAAAAAACACACTTGAGAATCCATTGGACGAGGGAGAATGAAGTTGATGGTTGCAGCACAACACTTGGCCAAATGAGTCAGTATGTTTTTATGGATGTAGTTGATGGACAAGAAGTGTGTTGGAAATATTTGAGTGGGAAGTGGCTAGAAAAAGACGCCAAACACAATTTTAAGATGAGGAAGCAGGGGTGGAGGCCAATGAGGCTGTAGGGGATGGATTTTGAATGAATCTCCTCTACACTTCTGTCTGACTCCAGTTGCAGTCCTTACAGTTGCTCTGAATATATTCAGAATTTTTGCAGAATTCGGCACATTTAAAACATTTGAGAATCAGTATAGTTGCAACTACAAACTAGGGAATGGGAGGCTTGGAGCCGTTTATAGGACAAAGAAAGATTTAAAGATCTTGTTAAACTTTGACCTGTAACTGAAGTTGAAGTGTTGAAGGAAGTGGTTTGTAAACTTCCAAACTCCTACATCCTAGTATTTTACAACGGAAGAAGAGAAAGCGAGGGAATAATAGGCACCGCGGGTTTTTCGGCCGAAGGTTAAAGGTAATACATTCAATACATTGCAATTTAGAATAATTTACAACTTAAGACATAAGAGTAATTAATCCAAATATTTAGGTTATGATTTCTAATTAATATGTAATATCATGTGGAATGTTATCGGTGGGTTAAAATTCTTGGGTCAGTGATTGTGTTTATAGGCAGATGACTGATAATCTGCATATGTTCAATGTTCAGAAGTAATAATGCGTGAATTGGAATAATTGTGTATATATATGCCATTCAATGTTTAATTATTGTTCTTGTATGTTGATCCAGTAGGGATGGAGCGTCGATCAACCCGAGGACGGACGTCTTCGGTGTCGGAAAAGGCTGAGAAGATTCCAGCAAAGTCAACGCCAGTAGTAGCTACGCCTACGCCTGCACCTACAGTTTTGGAAGTCAGCAGTCCTCCTATTCTAGAAGTTTCAACACACGAAGTCCCGGATGCCGATGGGAAAGAAGTGGTTCTGAATTCACGGGGGATGGTAACAACATACTGGTTAACTATCAAGAAAGTAAAGTTGGCTGCGCTGCTATAGATTTGACTTACTTACTATTTGTTTTATTTTAGCCGGCAAGACAGCGAAAGCGGAATAGATTCTACTTCGATGACGATGAAATGATTACGTCCGTGACACCAGCTGCGAACAAAAGAGCTACCTCCAAGAGTCCAGGAAAGAAGGTCGTCAAATCCGAACCAATCGAGGTCGAGTCAGAGGAAGAAGTGGAAACTATTACAAGCGACATACCGGACTATGCGTTGGGAGGCGAAGTCGAAATTTCACCTACCCCTGCTGCAATTGTTGAAATTATTGCTCCGACTCAAACCAAAGGACGAGGAAGAGGACGAGTAGCAAAGGCAACAGCATCTACCTCGGCCAGTGCGTACTCTCGAAAATCTGATACGGAGAGTACTCCAAAACGAAAAAATTCTGAGCCTTCTAAAAGTACACCTAAATCCAGTCAAAAATCACAATCTGAGACCACTCCTAAGCCACGTACGTAAATTGAATAGGTTTTATAAAATGTGGAATAACCTGAACAATGAACATATGTCTTTGTTAGTTGTTATTGATTATCGGTATTCGATTTTTCAACAGGAGTTAACAAAGCTAAAGATGGAACACCTAAGACTGCTCGGGGGGAGGCTGGGGCAAAGGCTACTTCTAGTAAATCAATGGAGAGACCTGCTCGGGTTGAAACACCTGCTCGAGGTTCTCGGGGCAAGGACAAGGACTCGGAGCCGCGGAGCAAATCTAGTGACACGACTCCGATGAAACCAGTAGCCCGAATTAAGAAAGAGCCTGGGGAAAACGCGTCGGGAAGCCAGGATACTAACCGATACTTTGACAAACGGGAGAAAGATAGATTTGTCAAAGAGAGAGAGAAAAAACGGGAGAAAGATCGGATGCAGAAAGACAGGGACTACTCTTCGGTTAACGAAGTCAAAGGTCGTGGTAAACGTGAGCCATCTCCACAGAACTCCGATTTCTCCGGCATGCTCCCCACCTTGGGCCAGGATGATCTCAAACAAGCCATAGATAAGAAAACAGCTCAGGACATCAGTCTTCGTCTACGGAATCTGCTCAAGTTACCTAAAGCACATAAATGGGTGTGCTATGAATGGTTTTACAGCAACGTAGATAAGTAAGATTGCTACACACTTCTATCTATTATACTTCTCAACATTCGTTGCTTGACATTAAATCTCACCGTTTATAATCATTTCTATGTAGAGTTCTGTTTGAAAGCGAGAACGACTTCCAGATTTGTTTGAAAGAATCGTTTCCTCAACTAAGAGCCAGGAAGCTTACTCGAGTTGAGTGGTGTAAAATCCGTAGGCTGATGGGTAAACCAAGACGATGCTCGCAAGCGTTCTTTGATGAAGAACGGGAGGAATTAGGCCGTCGGCGGCAGAAGATTCGAATGATTCAGCAACGTAAGATCACAGACTTCAACTACAAAGAACTTCCGGACGAAATTCCTCTTCAGCTGACGATTGGCTGCAAAGTAACTGCAAGGCTTCGTCGACCTCAGGATGGTCTTTTCACTGGTGCGATTGAGGGGGTGGACACGTCAAACAATACTTACCGAATCACTTTCGATCGGGCTGGACTTGGCACCCATTCCATTCCGGACTACGAAGTTCTTGTAAGCACATGCTTGCAAATTGATGCACAGACTTGGGGGGTCATAAGGAAAGCACTTTATAATGGTATATTTATGCTTTACTTGTTGACAGGCTAATGATCCTGTAGAGACAGTTTCTACGTCAAGCTTTGCCTTGAAAATACCACGACGAAGTTTTGGATTCGGTACTGCTGCATTTAAATTCCAAAATCCAGGTCTAATTGGAGAAGATGGGATTTATCGATTCCCCACCTCACCTTTCCCTGTGGATGGAATGTTGGGAGGATTCCCCATTCGTCTTTTGGATATGATTGTAAGACCTCCTAAAATTTAAGAAACAGAACTTTGTGGCCAATTTGATTGACTTTCGTACTAAATTTTATAATGAATTATCAAAGGTCCGACTGTCAAAGCTACTCAAGGCCAAAAGAGAAAAGATCTTGCAATTAAAGGAACTTAACGTTGAAGCTGAAAAGATGCGGTCGTATGGAAAACGCTTCAATGGGGATTATCGCAAGCGATATGCTCGGTGCGTTTTGGACTTGGACTCGATGAATAAGGAAATGGCAATGTATGTAGAAGGCATACAGACTTACTGTCTTGAGGTATGTATTACAAATGAAAATTAGTTCTCTTTCCTCGATATTTATCCAATTGTTTAGTCAGTTTGAGCTTGTGAGATCAATGGGTATTATTGTTATCTAAAGAAAAACTCTTACTAACTTCTAGCAAATTGCTCCTGATCATGGGGCAAATCAGATGATTGTTCCTGAGCAAGTACAAGAACAGTGTCGTCAAGAGGCCAACATGATTGTGGATACCTATAATACGAAACAAAATCGTCGTGCTGTTCATGGAACGAAGGCTATAAGTCTTATTGGTCAGCTCACGTCGCTTATGCTTCAAGTGAAGGTACATATACATAGATTACTTATTTTATTTGTTGACCTTAATTTATGAAATGTTTATCTATATAGAATTTTACACATGTTTTGTTTTTAGACGCTGTCAGCGGGTGAGCGAAACCTTTACGAACTAAAGAGCATCAAGGAAACTATTAAAGAAGTGAAGAGCTCTCTGGAAGGAAAGAACTTGCAGCTATTCCAGGACCGAGTTGAAATTCCAATGAACCGCATTCAAGCTGGCTTACGATACTCTAAATGAGAAGTTCATGCTGAAAGCTATTATTTTGGGAACGATGCTTTATTAGGAAAACTGTCAACTGCACTTATTCTACTTTATTATCTTAATGACAATAAATATTTTTGTTAAGATTCCCTTTTTCTGACTAAATCTGATCTCCCAAAATGTTTACTGTACTTAAAGTTTGCATTTTCACATGTCTGGTCTGGTTTCATATGCATCAAACTCATAATTGCTTCCCATTATAATGTGTACTTTGAATAGGAGAATTTCCGAAGCATCAAACTAAAAAACTCAAGTTGAAAATAGATCAGGAAACACAAATGGGTAAAACGATGGGACGAACGATGAACGAAAAAAATGAGCAATCGATGTCTGGAACTGACAATATCTGTGTATTATTATGATGTTGAGGACACAAACCTATATCTAAGCCAGTTTTTGAATATTGTATTGGACGAGTTTGTCTAATTGAAACCAAGAACTGCGAACACAAAAAAATGAGGTTAAGAGTTGATACTAGTGATTTTAAACACTATAGAACCGATACAGGTACATACCAGCGTCTTACAAAAACATAATGAAAATAAGCATATGCAATGCATACTAGCAAATTATAATATTGCCGACTATATTAATACTCATTCTAACAACCTCAGAACCTGATCTTAAGCTCTCACAGATCAACCTTAATATTAAGCAAACAATTAATCAAACTGAGTACGTCGCAAATGTAACGAATAAAACTTTAGACTTACAATGAATAAGCCGGTTTATTATGACTGATGCGCGGTGGTACAAGGAATTTGGATATTGGTTAACATTAACAAATAGATAATATCATGATATATCTATGTAGAATAATTCCGTATAATCGACGAAATGACTGTATATGCATTTTAGTTTGAATTAGGAAAGACACTTAAAAATTATTATGCGTTAGACGAGTTTGAATATCAAGAGGAATGTACGGAGAAGTTCTGAAGACGCTCAAGAAGTTTGGAGGCCTCGTCTTCGGATTTAACGCGGAGAAGTACTGTCATAGGCTTTCCGTCATCTCCAACAGGATCAACTGTCATGACGTCCTTTGCAGACTTCTTTTGCAGGGGAAGACCTTCTTTTAACAAGATATTTAGTACTATACTTCCAAGATTGTTATCCGCTCGAACGATTACGGAATGCTTTCCATTATCTAACTTCTTGATGTACAGCTGCCCAACTCCTTTGTCCTTGTATTGTTTCTTTACAATGCCAAATACTTTGCATCTATTTTAATTAAAAACATTTTATTAAATAACAATTTATCACCCGATTATAAAGCCAATTCAATTTTTAAAATTACTCTAACTTACCTCACAGAGTAGAGAGAATCCGGTTCGACGACCTGTTTAACTTCATACTTCTCTTGTTCTTCCTCTTCTTCTTCTTTCTCCTTTTCTTTCTCACCTACCGTGCTTTCAGAGATGGGCTGTGATGGAGGAGGATTAAATGAAAATCCACTAGAAAATGTAGACTTGGTTCCAATATCCACAGCGTTACTATGTCTTGAAATAGTCTTGAGTTCAACATCGGGCTTTGACAATTCAGAGAACGAGTTCAGTTGGGAAACAAATCCATTCTTTGATGCCGCAGGAAAACTGAAAGATGGTAAACCATCCTTTCCTATTTCTTCTCCATTATTTACTGCAACGTGATTGGATGGTTTCGGCGCCTTACCAATTGCGAAGCTCACCAACGTTTCTGCTGCTATTGATTCGCTTCTAGAAATGAAAATGTACGATTTTTAATTCCACATACTTGATACATATTGAAGTTATTTTGAATTGTAACTCCTGTGAATTTAAAGGTAACAAAAACTTACGTAGCAGTTGCTGAAGGTTTTCCAAAGGTGAATTGACCCAACGGCCGTGCTGGATTAAACATAAAATTGGCGAAGGGTTGGGTATTTTTGCTTAAGTCATTCTGCTTTGGAGCATCTTTACCGGAATCGTTGTTATTGCTTCCAGAAGGTTGATGAGCATGATTAGACACTCGCAAAAAGTCTTCAACTCTCGGACGAGGTTTCCGTCCTCGTTTAAGGGCTGGTTTATCCTTGTTGTTAGCAGCTTTAATTTTCTTCAAGGCTACATTTTTCTCTAAATGGTGAAAGTAAATGCCCAAACTCTTAAAGGAATACGAAGATTCCTCATTGTCAAGTTGGCTAAAGTCGCCTTCCAATGTTCCTTCTAAGTTTTTACGGGTTTCTTCGAGATAGTTCTTGAGAATAGGTGCGAGGCAGGCAGATTCGTCCTTTTTCACCGCTGCTTCACATACCAGCAAAAATTCTTTGTTCAGATCTCTAAGCCCATCATCGAGTTTCTTTATTTTGATATAACTTTCCCCAGCTTCTGCTTCTTTTACTTCTGTGTTGTGATTTGGTGTCCGCTTGCCTTTCGTCTGGGTGACTATTGCTGACGAGCTCGAAAAATCCAACTTTGCTGGTGATATTCCTAATCCTCTCTTCGGGGTTTCTGGAATAGCACCACAGACCAGCTTTGGCACTAATGCTGAATCTGGGTACAAGTATTCGGAGGATTTTCCATTCACCATGTCTTTAGAGTTTCCCATTGGTGATACTCTTTCATGTGGCGGTGGTGGGCTGGACGCCTTTCGTTTTCCCATCCTCAGTCCAACTATTTTTCTTGATTAACTGTTCACTGCTAACAAACAATTGAACCACATATCTTCAATTACATTTATTTTGATAATATAGTATATTATAGTCATTTGTGATGTTCCTTGGACCGAAGAACACAGTTTTATTCAACATACCCGAAGCTTATAGTTTGTGGCTGTTGATAAAGATCGGATGATATTACTCCAAAGACTCACTCCAATGTCGATAAACTCCTCCAACTTCCAACTGTACAAGTTCAGAACAGAAACAATGTCCCTGGAATGCAAGTAATATTAAAATAAGAAACCAAACAGGTGGAGGATCAACATCAAGTACAAAGTAATCCATCCAGTCATCCGAAGTTTCAGTCAAATTTCAAAGTACAAGAAACTCCAATCCAGTCCAGAAAATTTCGCTACGATACAACGACCCCAACTCCGAAGACAAAAGAAGAAACTTCCCTACTTCCTACTGTTTTCCTTTCCACAGACAAAAGAAAAGTGTGCAAGATAAGCTAAATTACAGATTACCAGAGGAATCCATCTACTTTAGCTGAACAATTTAGCAATTTTCAAAGAAAATAAAGTGAAAACTGAACTGGAGGAGAGAAAATCCCACGAATTTCACACTTGACCTCCAGCCTCTGTGAGCCTCTCCACTCCACATCTAACAAAACCTCTTGAAAAAAAACAGAGAATAAAATATAGGAAAAGAAGCATTACCCAAAAACCGATATCAATCTGGAGGATACGATCTCATAAAACGGAGAAATGTTTCCAAAAAAAGAGGAAAAGTTGAGGAGAAGTTGAAGAAAATCCAAAATCAGGAGAAAATTGTAGAGCCGCTCCAATCCCTTTCCTCACTCTTGGAAGAATGAGGAGACCCAATGTGGTCCAATGCAGACATCCCGCTCTCCCATTGGCTCCCGGCTCTAACGTCACTCAAATATTTCTTCCATCCTCTCCCACATCAGAGGGCATCCGAGCAGCCTCCAACCAAGAGTGCAAACTGACACAAGATTTTCACGAAAAACCTTTTCCTCCTGAACTCTGCTTTCTTTTCTTGCACTTTCCTTCTAAAAACGGCTCCTATCCCTTCAATGTAACAGGAGAAAGCATTAGAGGATAAGATCCCCTTTGAAACATACATATAACCGATATGAAAAATGAAATCTTATCACATTTCCTAATTTCAGGAAGTTCCTAATCCATTTTCACTGCAGTTCGGGGATCCATATGCATACATCAGACATCCTCCAACTTTCATTGCTTTGCCTCATCCTGTCACATTCTTCTACATGTTATGCTATATTATGTGGAATTTTCTGCACCAAACCCAAACAGAAAGACAATCCTGTATAAATAAAGGCTTTCTAATCGAATACATGATAAAGGTTAACATAAGGGTAAAAAGTATTCATCCTACATAGGACAAGCCAGCCTAATCACAACTCCCTTAACATCAATAAGCATAACCCCTTTAAAAAGAACCTGAAACCTATTCGAAAAAAAAACATTCCGATTTCCCAGAAAAATCCTCCATTTCCAAACTGTCCTCTAAAAAACCCACACAATCCCTAAAATCATCCTAAAGCCCCATCCATTATTATAAATTACCCATAAAAAAAAGCCTGAGAAACTCCAAAATTTCCTGTGAAAGTGAAAGTCATGCAAACTGCAGAAGAATCCCAGCAAACGAGAGTGAAAGTGACAGAGAAGTAAATGTTGAGAAGCCACTGAGTTCCCACTGCCCCAGCCAGATGGCCCATGCTGGCTGAATATTCTGTTGAGACCGAGAGAGAAGTCAGCGTAACCGAATGTTCCCGGGAGGGAGGCTAGGGGAGTGTTACAACTACATACACATACATACAGGACTCTCTACTCTATTCCTATACCTCACATCTGCCTATACCCTCACACCGTCCTAGTAAAATATAGCCACTCTCTCACAATAACATCATCCTCTTCTCAGGAGAAGAAAGTGTGAGAAAACCGAGTGCCGAGTGACCTGACCTACCCCAAGGGTCACCAGGTCATCCCCCTCCTCCTGGGAGAAGAAAACATCCAGTAAAAGTGAGGCTGAAGGGCTTAAAAGGGAAGAATCTGCTGGAAATTGTAGGAGAAAACTGGAAAACCAATAGCCAGAGATTTTCACGAGTTTCTTCAGCCTGCCTGGGCACTCTTACTGTGGGTTGCTGCCTGGTTATTATTACGGACGGTGTGCCCACCACACAGTACCAGACTACTACCAGCATCACATTACCCTTGGTGAGTCGGGGACTGAAAATTAGGATTTTCAGCCAGAAAAACCACTCCCCTGCATTTCTAATTAGTCTCATCTGATGGGCAATAGGTTTCTGAACACTTTGGGTGGGTTTTTGAAGGATTTCTGGAGGAAATTCAGTGATTTTCCGCCGGTTTTCTCTGGGAATCTGGCCCTGTTCCTCCGGATGAGTTCATTTTATGGGAGAGGAGGAGAATCGAGAATCCCTTCTACTCTTTGACATCTCAATGTATAAATTCATTCCTTTTTATTTCAGTCGGCCCCCGTCTACTCCCGGGGAAGTGACCTTGGACCTCAGAGGCTTGGGCTTTTTAAGGACACTTTTCACACCTCAAGAAGTCGTCCCTTGCTTGGGGTGGGGGAAGATGAGTGAAGAAAAGTTCCCCGTCGGGCTCAGAATGGAAGCGAATGGTGAGGAGGAAGAGGGACGGCAGTTCGTACAGGCTATCCAGACGCAATTAAGTGTTGGGATTACGAAGTATCATGTAAGTGCCTAATTAACCTCTGCTCCGTAGGACACATGAACTAAGGCCGAGGAGGTCAAAGGTCATTTTCACCTTGGGGTAACATGATACGCTGGCAACACTGGCTGGGTATTCTGAAACCATGTAATCCAAACCACCTGTGCAAATACAATCAGATTCAGCAGCCATGGCTCTATTGTATATACATTTTCTTTGCTCCTTCCTCCCTCGGCTTGTAGGGCCTTTTAGAGTCATCGGTTCGGTAATTGAATCAGGGCATTTCGGAAAGTTCGGCTTGGTTGGTAATTTTTGTCATCCGGGTTTGATGTATACTATTGTTAGTTTGATATACTGGAGTTCAGAAATAGATTGAGTTTAGAGTTCAGAGTTCAGAGCGGAAGTTGAGGAAAGGCAAGGCGGAAAGTTAGTACGGTTTTTTGCGGACTTGAGCAGAACAAAGAGGATGTCATTTTTGGGGGACAGCATAGTCTACCTACATTTGTATGTTTCGAATTGTCATGTCCATGATGGGCAGGCTTTCTTTGACGAGAAGATTCTGTTAATTTGCTTTTATTATGTGTGTCGAATGAGGGAGTTGATGGGGGCTTGTTGACAGCTTGAGAATTAAGTACCGATGCGGATGGTACCGTATCGAAGTTGGATAATTTCGCATGTTTTTTTAAAAGTTTACAAGTCGGGTAGGGTAGAACTGGAATCTTTGAGTGTGTTAAAAGATGACAAGATTTTTGCGTATGTTCACCCTCACCATATGATAAGGATTCTTTCTTGGTAGGTTGAGCTGTACGTCTTGGTGTATAAAATATAATGCTCCTTATTCCTTCTTCTTGGTTGACTGTATGTAGCTTTAGGCTGATGAATTCTTGGCTTCTGTATGCAACTCAACATGTTATGAAGTTCGGGAGTGTGTTCAAGGACATGCGACCACGGCGACTTCTTCATCCTACTTGTAGATTGTAGGTTGGGAATGTGAAATGTCTGTTAGCCTTCCTTTAGTTAGCTTTTGGTTGGCATTTTGAGATTTTGTAGGATTGGATGGAATGGCTTTAATATAATTCCATTCTTGTTGACGGTTAATGCGAACAGAATTTATGTGTAATATTTATACCAATTCATCCCTCCTCGGAGTTCGTTCGCTTGTCTAGTCGAATGGTATGCATTCTTCTCTGCTGTCGGCTGTAAGTTCGGTAGCTTTGTTGGGTAAAAGTCATAAATCGAGATTCTTCCGGTTGTATGGCAGCTATTCAGAACTAGATTAAGATTGACAATTTTCTTGGAGGAAAATACAGCAGACGGTATAACAGATTGAGAACAAGTGTCATTTTTCCCAGTAGTGGCAACATCATCTGGACTCGATTTCTGTTGAAGGATAATGTCTGTCGCGGGTATCCATTCAGATGATTTTGGTATTCCAGGTAGAATGCCGGGGATGACATGTTAAATTGTCATGTCGTATATGATGATACTGTTCTTTCGCTATTTCATCGGAATACGGTATGCAGTATGAATAAGTTGTCTGAATATAAAATATAATGAAGGGATGGACCAGATTGTTGGAAATATTGGATGCTGTTTGGAAATCATTAAACATTTCCATGTGTTCTGGTTGGCATATACGTTACACACAGCATTTGAGATTATGCGAATGTCCATTCTTCATTCATTCTGTGAGTTGTGCCATGCTTTCAAAGGTGATCGAATATCAGTAGAGTCACTAGACTGGAAGCAGGACACTGTATCCGGGCGTCTCACTTCGAATCAAAACTCACCACATTCCTATGGTAGGTGATGATAGTGCGACCTACGAGAGATAATTTTTGTTTGGATTGGGATTTGGACTCTTTAGAAATTAATACCTACTTATCATATTCTTATCGTCCCTCCTTATCGTTTACGTTGTCAGCTTTGGTGGCTAAGAGGAATGGGGTTCGTTTATTTAGATGTACACTATCACATATGATTTAGATGCCTGAACTAATTTTAAGGGGTTAAATTTGGAATAGAGATTTGGGGGAAGCATTAAGTATTTCTTCATTACTAAATGTGATAGCCATTGGAACTTCAAGATGTATTCACTCGTATTATATTGTACGGTGAATAATGACTTTCTGGTTTAGTCAACTAAACATTCACATAGCTTCGATTATTTTCTGTTAATTAGTATAGTAAATTGATTATGCTTTTCGTATTGGGGGAATGAATAGGAGTACATAACAAGACTTCCCAATTACATCAGTTGTGAGCTATTTAATTTGCAACCGGACATTAATGCACATGTCAATAATTGTACTTTTTTACCAAAATTACAAAAATACTTATGTAAAGCCGTTATAAAAAGTTATAGGGTAAAATGGTTTATCATATGTGCAAATTGATCCTAGTCGACGTTTCTTAAAAGTCCTATTTTTACCCGTTTTTCGGACCTTGTCTCGAAATCTGGTGGTTGTCTCCAACTTTTTATTGCATATTCGGATTTAGTGTTAAATTTCGGTTAAAATGCTATTTCATAATTTTGTCATATGTCCAAATTGATTTTTTAAATCGACTTTTTTTATAAATCCGGTTTTACCGAGTTTTTGGCCTCTAGCTGAAAAGTTGTACGTGTATGTGGCACTTTTTATTTCATTTTCGTATTCAGCATTAAATTACGGTTCGACTTCGATTGGTGTATCATACTCATTTTTTTCATTTTAGAGGTTTGTAGTTAATTGTATTACTGTATTCTAAATAAATGCTATCGTTAGGAAAAGTAACCTTTGAAATTTACTTAGGTACATTACAGTAACAGCATTGGAAGTATAAAAAAATACGTCTTTGTTCAATATATATGTCAAACATACTTTCCTGATAGACAATATAGTCATTGCTAACCATTTTTTGTGAATATAATTGGATATATTTACTCTAAACCATTCTTCAACTAAAACTTGACTTAATTATATATCATCTTATAGAAGTCAGTGAGCTTTTTCTGTCAAAAAAAGAAGTGTAGCTGATTCTGAGTTAACATTCAGATGTTACAATTTACGTAACTCAGGTAGGACTGGGTCATTGAAACTGAAACAAGTCTGATGGTGACTATTCTGTCATGTGCCTGACCTTGATGAAATGATGTAAATGAAGAAATGCGAATTAATATTGACTAGGATTTAAGTATTTGAAGTACGAGGATTTCCTGAATTACTATAACTTCCGGTAACAGTAACTAATTATGTATTCGTATTTATTTTGAAATTGGTGTGGCATTGGGCTTTACAATCGTACCACATTACCACATATAGTTTAACAGTAATGAATTGATTAATTAGTAGGATTCTCGGATGATAGTGTAGCTCTTAAACATTTATGTTTTCTCAAGCATTCTCAGGAATAGTAAAGGTTGAGCTTAGTAGTAATTCTTAGAAATCTGGAAGATGCCTTTCCTATGTAAATCTAGCTGGTAAAATTGGATTATTAGTGCATGGACATGTAGGGAAAGTCTATCCTTGACATGATAAGATGATGTCTTCTTACTGTTCTTACTACTCGGCTCACATGTCTCTTGATCTCTAGCTGCCCTCAGAGGAAAGACTATATAAACTCTGAACCATGAACTATTCGGTGACAGGGCTAAAGGATCTTGCCGATAGATTGTGTACCCTGCACACTTGAAGTCATCGTGTCGATCTGGTGGTTTCGAACGGGGCTGAACTCGGGTGCCTTGCAGCGGTGGAGAAATGTAAACCAGATTCAACAGGGTCTTCCTTCAGTTCTGTGGTGATAGGGAAAGTCAACGGCGAAGATATTCCAGCAACGGGCATTAGGTGGAACATCTAGTCCAAAAAACTCCGAGAAACTTCCTCCTCTTGACTCTTTGGGTCTGGCAGGTTGGGCTTCTGCACTTTCTTCACGAGTCAAAGGATTTGCTCGGGCGATTTGTAATTTTGTTGGGATGGGAGAAGTTGGCAGAATTTGGGAATCTGTCTCGGTAGGAATTTATTCCCTCGTTCCTATTTTATACCTGGCCATTATGTGTGAATTGGACTAACCACTCCCCCCTCACCTCAGGATTTATGAGACAGGAACTCACCCTCTTTCTCCCTTATGTTATTGCCTGGCGCTGCTGCTAACACATCCAACAGTGGAATTGAATGAGCTTCACATCTCTCCAGTGGGAAACTTTTAGCATATTTTTTATCCTGGAGAAAGAGGTGGAAAAATTGTCATGACGGTGCATTATGCCTCCCATTCTGAGGCCTACTAAATCCCCCCTCTGACTCCTTTAATGTCCCACTCCACTGGACAAGGAAAGTACCAAAGGGTCGGCTACGGCCCAATTGTCCAACTTCTACTCCGAACATAATTTCAGTACAAGCTGAAAGCATCCAAGACGCCACTTGCCCGAGTGGAAATCAAATGGCCAGCAGGGGCTCATAACATTCCAGTCCTTGCTGGACAACTATTTTTCTACTCTGTCCAACTTATGCTTCTGCTGGGACAACATTTCATCCAAAAATATTGAGACCGATTACCCAAACGGACCTCATAAAAATCTCTTGCTCGGGGAATATTCCTGAACTTCTCTCCAATTCCAACTTTCCAAGAAATATATTCACTTATCTCCAGGCAGATTCCATATGCTTCTGGACTTATGAGACCCTTTTGCCATTTAGCTGGGATACGATCATCGGAGGATGCAGGATTCATGGATATTCTGCCTGCCTCTACCCCAACTTCGAACTTTCTTCAAGCAGGCTACTTTCTTTCATAGAACTCCAGAGAGCAACAAGTCTCACACCATGGGGTTGATTTTGCATTCAAGAAGCTAAGAAAAGGGTTGCTCTCTGAATTGGATCTCCAAATTAGATCATTGATAGACTCAATAGTGCATGCATAGTAGTAAGTAACTAAACTGGTTGTGGATACAGTTTACACTGAAAGCGTAGCCGAGAATATGAAAATAGGGATGGAAATGGGCTTGTGTTTAGTCCCATTTATTTCCAAAATGTCAGAGAAGAGAGGTTTGGGTAATTTTTCCACTAGTTTCTTCTGCCATACATCCAAGTCATTAATTATCGTAGAGTGGTAGAGAGAAAGCAAGCGGTGCGGTTGGACGGACGGAGAGAGAGAGAGAGAGGACTGTCTGTATATATTGCGGTTCTGCGGCTTGCTTCACTGCATATTAATCCATAATGCATAAAGGGGAACATCATAAATTTCCATAGTAATTTACGGGGATGAGACATGAAGGAAGAAGTGTATAAGTTCATAGTGGCAAAAAAATCCTGTTCGAAAAAAAAAATACGCTGGAAACTTTTCTCCCCGTTTCTACGGATGATGATGATGATGCATCTCCACTTTTGCTTACAGTCTCAACTTCCCTGTTGTGTCTTCGGTGGGGCATACATTTCCTCCGCTAATTGTCCAGCTTAGGTTAATAGTAGAGGAGGTTGAGGATCTGTAGGGGAAATGTGTGTGCGTGATCCATCAGATGTTGTTTCGGATGTTGTGGCTTGAGACTATATGGGAGGATTGAAGTAAATAGAAGTGTTCGTCCAATCCTATATGTATGTAGAAGAAGGAGGCAGCAGAGGCTGTAGAAAGCGTTGAGGAAAGTGGTGGATAGAAGACAGATGAGATTGGGAATGAAATGGACATCTGACTCTGCCTTGGTCGTTTCTCCTCCAGGCAGACCATTAGACCAAATGGATCTCTCTGATTATCATCTTCCTGGTTGCTGTAGTTCCACTCTCTCTTCAGCTACATGGCTACATCTCCATCAAACACTTGAATCTTTAATGCCACCACGATCCACTCTCTAAATCCTACTAGGAAGAATATGAAAGTGGGACCGATGGTATATATACATACTATTATATATTTCTAATGTCCGTTCGTCCTTAAAGTAGACTCTACAGAGACTACAGAGAGGAGAGAGAGAGTCCACACTAACACTTTCCCTCTCACTCCTTCATTTTTTCTAGCTTTGGTTTCTCCAGGGATTCAATTCCAGCATGTGGACTCTTAGCTTGGAGCAGTTGGCTGTGGAAGTGGTGGTGGAGGGTTGCTAGAGGTGAAGAAAGGAATTTGCTTTGTTTCAGGAGGAGATAGGGAAATTGGTTGGCATATGTGTTCATGTTAGGTTCCGGTGCAGAAGATGAAGATAAAACTTAGATAAGGCAGAGTGAAGATGAAAAGATCGGGTCGGGTTTGCATAATGGAGACATCTTGAAGCTCAAGTGGTGTTGGTCACCGCGATGAAGCTGAAGTCTGGTCACTTCGCACTTGATTGTTGTTTTACATATGCATAACTAGTTCTTAAAATAAGGAAGAATTACAAATATTACTCTGTATAAGAAGAGTACTAAGGAAAATGCTATTCTATTCCTGAAGTAGACGTGTTAATGGAAGATAGTTTAGGAACGGCTGTAGTTGTCTTCTAGAACTTATTTCTTAGAACGTAATGGAATTTGTCTCCATTTGTAAATGCTAATTAATTTAATCACCCAAGGGCATAAACACGGGAGGAAAAGCAATCCTACGCACTACATTTCCATCCTATTTCGATGCAACGTTAAATCTGGGGAAAACTCTTATTATTTTTAACATAAAAAGAGTGTATATATAAAACACTGTGTAAGTGAAAGTCTTGAATATAAAAGACGCAGTGCTTTTTAATTTACAGGCAACGTAATGTGTAGGTACGTGGCTGCTTTACTTGGACGTAAGACTAAAGTTATTCGAAAGATGTCGTATCCGGGTGGATCCCTACGGGACTCCTTTGCTTTGCTCATCCTCGACTGATTCCCGAAATTCGGAGGGAATTGAGGGCTTGAGGGGGGCTATGTATTTGTTTCCTTTGAAAAGAGTGTATTTTTTCAAGTGGATAGAGGACATGAATAGGGCCTAGTGTCTGGGCAAGGTGGACTCTTGTAATTTATGAGACAGGAAGAATATAGAGAGGAAGGAAGGAAGGGAGAGGTTTAGCATATTATTTTGCCTTCGTCCACTACTTTATGGATGGGAAATGGACATTCTGTTGCTGCCCTGCCTCATCTAATGTCGTCTCTCTTATATAGCTTCGGTGGTGGTGGTGGTGCTTTCTCCTCTTGTTGGGAGGAATTGCACCGGGCACTTATTGCGTCCATCCTGCAGCAGCCCAGTCCACGAAAGTGCTCTCTCGCTTCCCATGTTGGGGATACTTGAGAATATCGATTCACTTCAACTTCGACCAAAAAGTGAGGAGTCACTCACTTCCATCCAATCGCTTTCCCTGCCTGCCTGCTCTTCTAGCATTAAACTTAATACTGTATACACTCTCCCTGTGTCTATGTGTACATGCTCTACTGTTTCCCTTTAAATAGGTAGAGAGTATAGGGAGGAGAAACAAGGGCAGTGATCGGGGTGGTCTCTCCGATTTCAGGGATTCGGGACGAAGTGACTACAGAGTTGAGAGAAACAGTCCGGGAGAAGCCCGGGATCATCAAGGGGGATGAAATGTGAGACCAAATGGCTGGCAACTGAGTGAGTTGGCTTCTGTTGAGTTGATGTTTTTGGTTTCTCGACTGCTGAGTTCCTACTTTGCTGGAAGAACGATGGACGTAAATAGTGTGGGTTATAGGGATTCTATGTCTAAAGGATGGAGTCCAATTTCTCCGTTGATGACTCTCCTCTAAACTAAAGGCTATGTCTTATAGGCTGCTGGAAGAAAGTCTTCGTTTCACAAGGAAAAATTCCGCTTCCCAATTTACTCTCGAGTCCACTTGGGGAAACGCACATCTGCATCACCAACAACTTGAACTTCCTCCCAAAGTAATGGCATCATAGTCATAGTACCCTACACAAAAGACAATGAAGAGCCGACCACGACCACCAATATCATCAATGATGCTCTAGCTACAGTACTTAAGGATAAAAGACAGGGAGAAGGGAATGGATGTGATGTTCATGTGATACAAGTCGCCATTTGAGAAGAGTCATTTGATAGGCTAGGATTGCTAATTGAATCTTGGAAAATCTCCCGTGTGGATTTACCTCGTCTTTTGTCTCATTAGTTTTTAACGGATGGATTTATGTAGGAAGGAATGGAGAATACTTCCAGCAGACCCAAACTGCCGTTCTTATCCAGCCAGAAACTCCATACATTTCCTCCACTTCTTCTTCTTCTAAGACAAAACATATTTCCAGGGCTATCCATCTATCTGATAAAACTCATCTCATTTCATTTCACCTCCTGAGAGAATAGTAATAAAAGCCACTTCCTTCCTTTGAGCCATTTGCATATTTTAACTGCCTTAAATGCATTCCTGCAACTGTAAAGTGCCTACTTCAAAGGCGTATGAATGAATTACAGGAGGCTGTAGTAGGCGCTGTTGTTATATCTGCAGAATCTACAAAACAGACAGACAGAGTGGAGCATTTACCGTTTACGGCCTTCTAATTTTTAAGACATTTGTTCTTTCATGTAGAGGAGGAGCTTATGTATTCAAAAGTTACAGAGCACGTACAGTGTACAACATAAACATTTTGAGAGCTGGGAAGAGTTGAGATGAAATGATTTAACTTGATTAGTCCAAATTAGTAATGGGAAGTAAGCAGCAGAGAGAGGAGAAAAAAAAAGCAGGAGTATGGATTTAGTATTAATTCAGGGGGATGAATTTTAATGAGAACATCGTACTTAATGGATATTAATTAACACTGTCTTCGTCTTCTCTCTGTGATTGAGTAGGCAAAGCTGGTGTTGAAGCTTGTAGTTTTTTAGTGTTTTTTTTATATGAAAAAGTTTAAATTATAGGGAAAGCGGAGGAGTTGTATCAAAGGTGAATGAAAAAGGAGAAAGTGTTCAGAGTTTTTTTTGGATTTGTGTATTGGAGGAGGAGGGGTTGTCGTCGTTGGTGGAGCTGCGTTATATCGCTTAGCTGGTTGGTTTGGTATGGTTAATCTATCGATCGGATGGGGCTGAGGATAAATCGAGGAAGTGTGAAGTGGATAAAATAATGATTGTGAATTGAACAGTTTGTTCTTACGGAGGTTGATTTATGAGAGGAAGTTTGAAGGGTCTATAAATTCAGAAGGTGTCTTGGATTGGCCGCACGGATAGAATTCCGGAATCAATGCACTGCCACGGGGCCGCACCTCTGTAGATGTAGATAAGGGTCACCCCCAGGTCCTTCCTCAAGATAAGTGTGTTAGTATATAGTTTTAGTGGAAAGCTTTTGTTTATCCTGGCCTTGTCTCTCTCTGGTCTGGTCTGGTGTGTCTTGTTCTCTAGGAGAGAAGATGAGATCAGGATTCAGGATCTCTTAGGAAGTCGCTGGGTTGACTTTATTAAATTCCAAGAAATGTAGTAGTGAAGCGGGTAGTGGGAACTTGCTCATTGTGAAGACTGATGAGTCAGGGTATTTGACAAGGTTTTAAATGAAAACTTAGGAAGTTTTAGCGGAATCATAAATCATACTTTGTTCCCGTTAGGAAATGCCAAGTTATTACTCTCTCATCGCTCCTTGGACTTTTATTTATGGAGAGGAGAAGGGACTTATCTTTTCATTACGATGTATTAAATCCACATCTTCACACCTTTTATATTATTATGCACCACCGTCTCATTCTCGACTGGAGAGTCACGACCTGTTTTATTGTCCTCTTCTTCAAATATACTGTAATGTAATATGCTTTCCCGGATATGTAAAACGGTGAGTAGGGAAGCCGAAAAGTTCCGTGAGATTTCTGAAGATTTAAGTCTGTTTTCATTTCATATCATATGTAGCATTTAGGTGTAGGTAGGGTCGTATAGGAATTTGTATGATATGAAGGGACGAAGAGATAAAAGAAGAATAAGATTGGATTTCTGTCAGTTTGGTTGGACATGAGAATAGTCTTGATAGTCGGAGAGGGTCGGTCGACCAGATTCGAGGAGATAGTTCTACATAACGAAATATGCACATAAATTCGGATTGTTTCAATAATAGGGAAAATATGGAAAAAGTCTACAAGGGAATTGAATTTGACTCTCCTCTACTTGCCAGTGCGGGACCCTATGGGTAAAGTGTGTGCTTGGCTAAGTTCAGTTTGGTTGTTGGACTGACAGGACTTGAATGGAGTGAAATGTAGCATGAGGAAGAAATCTGGATTTGACATTTTGAATTTGTTTTACTCCGGAAGAAGAAGAAGAAGTTTTTTTTTCTTTCTTTGTGAAATTATGATATAAGAAGGGAGGAATGCAGTGGATTGCAATGCAATTGAAAATATGGGAATGGCCGGGAGTAGGGAGAACTCGTAGAACTGGAGGAGTTAGTTATAATATTCCTGTCTATATTCATAATATGTAGTATGTACAATGATATGTTATACTTCATATATTATCTTGTACACATCTTTCCCTGTGAAGGAACAGGAGAGACGGCTTTGAAAGGGAAGAAGAAGGTGAGGTCGATTAAATATGGATTCCCTACTTTTTTATATTACTTCTCGGTTGGAAGGAGCAGATTGTGTGAAGGTAATGTTTGGAGTCCACGTATGAAATTTTTATGAAAGTGAGACATCTTCATATATTGAACTTGTACGTGCATACATAATCATCTTCCTCTTGGATGCCTCCCATTCTTCTCCCCTCTTCTTCTTCACAGACTTCTCAGCTTTCTCTCTCCAGTCACTATCTCCATATCTCTCCTCTTTAGGCTCAGGGCTCAAGATATCCCGAGGAAAAAAGTCATCGTAATCATCCAATCCCATGTGTGGAGTATACATACACACAAAAAGGGATATACAGTCTATTGGGATTGGTACTGGATCTGCATGAATGTACATGACAATGTAGATTCTTAGATTCTAGAGAATCTTCTGGCTGCTGCGGAGTCTTTGTCCTCCGAAGAAGAGATTCCTTTCCCGGTTCTTGAAGCTTCGTGGATATTTTATTCATCCGGCCCTGTATGTATGTTTTTTATTAGAGAAGTTGGGAAATCTGAATTGGCGTACGTACTGTTTACATGGCATGGGCTGCTGGTTTAAAAGGGCTTGAAGAAGTTTGCAAACGGTTGTCATATGGTAGGGATGAGTAGTCAGAGATATGTTGAATCCGTTATACTTTGGATCTGTGTACGCCCATGTGCGGAAAGAATTGATGACATTGTCAGTGAGACAATTGGAATAAAAGGTGAAGGTTTAAAGGGGCTGGTGACACGTGCATAAATATTGGCGAGAAGACACCCTGGCTGAGTCTTGCTAACTTGCATAAGGTGTGCAGGAGGTTCAGATTAGGTAGTGAAGAAGAGTAAGAGATAGAGAGAGGGGTGCATGGTGATGAAAGCATATGTGATTCTGCATACATTCCCAGGGCAGAGGACAAAGGAAAAAGTGGAAGAAAGAAGGGGAGAGAAAGTTGAGCTAGTGATGGTGGTGGTGGTGGTATGGCTCCTCATTTTAATTTGAGAATGTTCAGGAAATAAATTTCCATCTGTTCGGCTGACTCTCTATTGTGTTGTCCCGACAATCCTGTACAAAACCCTGGCTTGTGTCCCATGTCTTCTTCCTCCAGCACCATTCCAGAGAAGATGATGACGATTATGATTATTATGGCTCATAAAATGAGCTGAAAAGAGCTAATCCGTACATTTTTCATCTAATTTGTGGGTTGGACTCATCAAAGAGTGTGTAATGTTACGGCGGATGAGGAGGATAGAGCGAAGTAGTGTCCTAGATCCCCTCTCTCACTTACTCCTCTCTCCAGCATGATTATCTCCATCTGGCACACACAGTGAAATAAAATGAGACCACGAATGATATTTATGAGCTGACTGGAATCCACCCTCAAATTGTCAGAATCACACCATAAATTAATTATTAGTCTCATATATGAAGGGCACAACTAGTCCCGCTCATAAAAATATTTTTACGACGAGTCCGCCTTGTGGGAAACGGATGAATGGGATATTTTGTCGGCTAAAGAGCTGAAGAAACGGTTGAGATGTGCAACACTTGCTTTCCTTATCCTCATGGTGTAGGTACTTGGTTAGTGGCCGTGGTGGTGGTGGTTGGTTGTTCGGCAGGGTTGTGGTCGCCTTCCTTTTTTGCCCAGAAATTAAGAGAAAGTTTTCTGAGGGAAAGTTTAGTCGGGGGTATCAAATTACCCAGAAATATTATTATGTATTTACTCAAGGAAATTAATTCGGATATTTGATCCTTTTTATTCCTGTTTATATGCCCATTCTTAAACTCCCTATGCCTCACTCGGCTGACGTGGGTCCAAGACCCTCAAGAGTTAATGAAGCTTCGGGTTGGCTCTAGAAGAAGTTACGTAGCTCTGGTTGATTTTATTTATTTGCCTTTTGGCTTTTCGGAAGAAGGGATCCACTTTTGATAGCTTCTTATTCCGTAAATCCTATGGAGGAAGACAACATTTTATTTTTATGGATGGCTTTGGGCATTAAATGTGTATTCAATTATTGTAGGGTAGGAAACTGAGTCTTATTAACTTCGGGGCTTAATTCGTTTAATAGACACGGAGTGACAGAATCAATGAAGAGTGAAGTCTTTAAACATACTACATACCATCTCATCATACATGCTTATGTTGTACCTAAGGCATATCTATTTAATTTGGAACGATATGGTTATAATTAGTTATGAGGGAATATTTCGTTTCCGTTGTAAAAACATTCTCTTACTTTTAGTATGTGACAAAGTACTAAAAAAAAGTTGGGATAAAGGGGAAACAAATTTAAAACGAGGGATTTGGTTGATTGAAAGTAAAAAAAGAAGTATGACGTGAATTGGAGGGTGAAAGTAGAGGGATAATGAATGAGAGATCCTGTGGAGGTGGGAGAGGCAGCTAGTGGTTAAAGTGTGGCTTGTACAAGAAAAGATCTCTCAGTGGGATGTCGTCTCATTAGATTCAATTCAAGGAAGGGCTCATAATAATGAAGTGATCTCATTTCTGATTATGATGACACTAGAGATGAGCTCTTTTATATTTTTACATTCAAATTGAAAGTCGACTCCTTTTTCATCTCCTGTGCTTTCCCTCCAACTTCTTTTTAATTATTATGAGACATGAGAGATAGTGCAGAGTTGCAAAGAGAGAGAGAGAGAGAGAACAAGGGACAGAGGGAACATCTCCAAACTCCAAGGGGAAAAGTAATGCCCTGTGTCCTATGTGTCGTACTACATATTGCTATAATCATTTTTACAAGAGGACGGGAATAGGCTGTAGTGGGGATGGCAGTGTCAAAAAATAATTATCTGATCTCTGTCATTAAATATGAAGGAACTAGCTTGTTGAAATGGAACTCTAATGAAAAAGAAGGGAGCCTTGTTCTCCCTTATTTATTTATCTCTGACATGTTTTTCTCTGTTTTTACAGGTTTTTACTCAGGAATTGCTGGTATTGGAGGCTCTGAAAAAGACTGGAACCGGAGCTGTACCGTGTGGACGTGTAAGTTACTTTTAAAACCTTGTTTTATTTTATACGAGATGTGAAATGTGATGGTGTGAAATGGGCGGTGGTGGTCATTGTGCTTTGCAGAGGGTCAAGGGCCAGTCGTATGAAACAGGCCTCTGTTGAACAATAGAGTCTATCAAGGGACAATTCCACTCTTTTGGTTTGAAACTACGGATGTTAGTTAAGGAGGTGAAGGTTCAAAACCCCGGAATAGTCCGTCTCGCCCGTGTTTGTCGTACTCGTAGCTTTTAGTCTTGTTGCGTAATGCTGTCTGTTTTTATTTCCTTGAGAATGGGAAAAGAAAGAAAAAGCCGATTCCTTTTTCCGCTAAAATGTTCCATATCTGTGCTTGTTTGTTGTATCCAAGAGTAGAGGACACGATGGGTTGGAACGAAGGGCGATGTCTGTTTACCCAAGAAGAGAAAGGAAGAAAAGGCAGGAGGATGTATAAATATTGAGAGAAGTTGTATGTACAGGAAGGAAATTGTTTGAAATATTAATTGAAAGAAGGATTAAAGTTTTTAAGGGGATGAATAGCGAGAGAGAGATGTAAGGGATATACCCAGGAACAAGAGTTAAACAATAGATTAGACGGTTGTAGTTTTTTAATTGACTAATTGAAAGTAGTTTGATTCAATAAGTAAGAAAGCTAGAGGAGGGATTTCCCCTGAGGAAAAGAACAGATTAAAAAGTGCTTCTTGTGATTCAGAAACTTCCAATGTTTGTAACTAATTCTGAAAGAACAAAGGAATCCCATTAGTTCGACTAATCAGCAAGTAGGATAGACTCTTGGCTATAAGAGTTTTAGAGAGTAGCTGGAAATACATGGTGGAGAAAGTCAAGGCAAGTGGTTGCTGGGATTGGGTTGGATCTCATCTCTTGAGAAGCCCTCGTGTAAAAAGTCAGTGGTTCATGGGGAGTTTTCACGGTTGACAAGAAGGGAGGAAAGAAGTTGATGAGAGGTTTTCCTGCTCTCGGCTGACTTTTCCTTCTTGGTTGATTTAATTGCGGAAAAGTTGATTAAGTTAATGACTGATGTTTGACATGATGATATTCTTTATATTCCAGACGAAATGGATTCGTGCGGAGCTGAAATGTTTACATGCTCAGATTCTGGCTCTTCAGGATGCTCAGGTACGGACTATTTTATACGTGGTATCCCCACCTGAATTTATATTATGTGATCCCAGCCTCTATTAAGTTCCTACTTTTGTGAAAGTGCGTATTTTTTAAATTAATACGTACAGAATACTGATACTGATGAATACCAGGGAAGGGATCCTCTTTTGAGTTGTGTAGAGTATGGACTCGACTGTAGGGCAGATTATTATTATGATTCCCTCTGTGTACGAGTGAAAGTGCGTAGGTGAATCGATAGTCAACTTGTTCATGTTTCGTCTGACATGCTTTGTAATTAACATGGATTTACATGCAATATCCGTAGAGAAATGGGGGTCGAGCAGGCATTGCGTTGATTCTGTGTACTATATAGTGTCCTGTTTTATTACGTGGAGTAGAGGGCTAAATAAACGCTTAAGTTTTATGGCTGGTGTGCTCAGCCTGGCCCATAGCTACTTCGGTTTAGATGTTGGTATTATTTGTGTATTATGTTTACTATAGGGAAAGGCTTGATGGTTAAGAGAAGGGAAGTGAATGTAATTAGGAGAGCCCTGAAGCTATTTAGATATAATTACTGTCAACTGTTTCCCATCTTCTCTTTCATCATCACAACTTATCAACTTGCCTTAAACTACTTCATCTCGTATGT
Organism: Desoria olivacea; assembly: GCA_034695115.1. Classification (NCBI taxonomy): domain Eukaryota; kingdom Metazoa; phylum Arthropoda; class Collembola; order Entomobryomorpha; family Isotomidae; genus Desoria; species Desoria olivacea. The sequence continues at coordinate 86,611 of JAQFZA010000024.1, read as the reverse complement.
ATATTGTGTGCCTAAACAATGGACTACGTGCAGGAGGAGGTTTTGTGTGTCGTAGGAAAGGTCGACGCTGGAGCGGGTTTTATGATGGACATTTTCTAAAGAAGGTTTGCAGGGGGCTTAGAGATTTTCAAGTCTGGTTTTATAGTTTGGGCCCGTAATTGTGATATTAATTGCTTGTTGAGTCAACAATGTCAACATGGTAAATGTTATTAGGGTCTTTGAGCATGGATGTAAAAGTTGATGGAGAAATTGTGGATGGGATGTCGGAGGAAGGAATTGACGAAAGTACCTAGTAGAGTAGTACTGCAGTGGTGATGGTGGAGGTGGCTACGGCATGAGATGGCAAGTTGGCAAGACTCATTTGTGAGAATAAAATAATCCCTGTTTTGTTTTAGTTTTGAAGAGATATTAATAATAATGAGTCTGATGATGATGATGATGAAAGAGTGAGAGGGCTAAAGGGGCTGATTTCCATATAAATCCGTTGATGAAGGAATAAATCTGCCTTTTGTTTGTCAAATCATTCATTTTAATTTATTCCTCATTCAAATGCATTTTACTCTTTGATCTTCTCATGTCCTCCCTTCTCCTCTTATGAATTCATCCTCATCTCTTTAAACTCATGAATAGATTACCCTTTTATTCCATCAAACATCCGCTTCCAGACTACAAACTTCCGAGTAACTATTCCGCTACAGAAAAATCAGTCCCTCTTTCAAACTCCGGAAGAAAGTCCAGTCTTGTAAGTTGTAAGTTGTAAGTTGTTTCTCCGTAAAGCAGATTGCAGATGATATGTTTGTAGCTCCTTTGTTAATGTACATCATGCCCATGATGGCTGGTAGTTCTGGTTCTTAGTTGGCATGCCTTTCAGTCTCATGTAGAACCGTTTCATGTGTTCATGTGTTCCGTATCGCATGAGAGAGGTTAGTTAGATTTAAGTCAGTTGTTAGGAGAGAGGGATTGGATGCCCATTACTTAAGAAGGCAGGAGAGGGCTTGGATTTTGGAAGTATCCAAAAACAGATCAAAGAAGTCAGTGGAGAATGAAGGAGAGAGTAGGAAATCCATCAAAGAGGTAGACAGGGAAATGACACGTGAACTCCGGAGAAGTCAATCATTATTAAACAATTTGAGCTTAACAAAGTGCCCCTAACCTAAATGAAATCCATCAATTTAACATTTCAACTCACAAATTGATTCCCTACACGAATCACTCTCCCATGCTGCCTCGTATGCTCTTTTCACAATAGGTAAACCTGTATTGCATTTCCATACATCCTCCTTAGAAGTCTTTGAGATGCTGCATATGGGGAAAGTCCATTAACGAACGGTGGAAAAAAAGTACGAGAGGAATAATGTAATTGGATAATGAGTCTACGTCGACATGAGGGGCATCAGAATCAGAATAAAAAAATACAGTGTGTGAAGGGAAGAAGGGTTGAGTGACATTGTCACGTACGTCTGTCATTTCTAGGAGAAGGAAGAATACGAGGATGATGATGATTATGATTATGATGGTGATGAGTATAAAAATGAGATGAAGATAATGATGGTAATAATAGAAGAGATATAGGAGAGGTGGTGGTGACTGTGGCGTACAGTGAGACACCTCATTTGGACAAATAATAATGAGACAGTATAGTCTGGGAGGACTGGGTTGGGTCTGCTCAAAAATGACTCCGCGTCACTCAGCCATCATCATCATCATCAATGTAATGACATCCAAGTTGCCCTCGGAGTAAATTGATCTCATCTTTTCCACCATCACCACCGCTTCTTGGATAAACATACACTTTTAGGGCTATGGATGTGCACGGCAGAAACATCCTCCGTGTTCTTCGTTTAGATAGGACGGCCGGGTGAAAGCATTCTGCACTTTCTATTGCATTTCATCCCCGTCTTCCATCTTTCATTCTCATTTTATGACTCTACACAAGTCTCGCTTCCCTGGACGTTATCAGTCGACTTGGACTTGTGGCTAAGCGTTCAATCCTTAGTTAATATGGGAAGCGTTACCTTCAGCTCTATGATTTCCTAACTTCTAATCAGTTCTGGCAATCCCTTATTGCTTCATAGTCTATGCAGTTTTTACTCGTTTCAATAAAAATCAACCCTGGCCACTTTTCAGTATCAACACTGTGGTTTCCGTAACATTGTTTGAGATTTTATCTCTTCAACCATCGCACAAAACAGAAAGTTTTGCATTTACTCTGTCTTTTGACATACGTAACGGTTTTTTTTCATTCAGTAAGAATTTAAAAATGTGTTACATATAATATTAATACTGGAAAATACGGAGTTGAAAGTTGAGAGCAGGGTATGCTTTTGTAGGGGATTTGTAAAAAGAAGATAGTTATTTGAGGGAAGTTTGACGGGTGTTTTTGTATCATTTAAAGAAAGCCTTAAATTTGTACATTTTATACGGAAAGAGCTTCCGTTGATGGAGGTCTGTGAAAGGGTGGTGTAATAGTATGCATAGTTGATCCAAATGGTGTATCCTCCCCTCCCCTAATGACTCCGTACACATCGTAGTCTTTAGTTGAACATTTAACCTTTCCATGTAAATGATTTTTCCTGGGGATTTTAATTGGAAAAACTTTAGCCATCACTTTTTTCTAATGTTTACATTGAAGAGGAGCACTCCTCCCCTTCCTCTATCCCGTGTTATTTAAATCGGCAATAAATCCCCCTGTTTTTTTTCACTTGTTCTTCTTAATACGTTTACTTCCTTCTCGGGTAATTTCTTCGGCTCCTCCAACTGAAAACAATTCTTGATTACTGATTACACTACTCCTTTTAATGGGAATGTGTGAGTTAATGCTGATACAGGAGTTGGACTGAATGCTGTACTTGTACAGAGTTACAGAAACAGTGCTGGAACTGAAATACAGAATGGGACTCAATGAGAGAGAGAGAAAGTTAATAGACTTGGTTGGAGAGGAGGAGAGGGTTTAAATTACGGAATTAACAACAGAGGATATTTTTGTATTCTGGACACGTAGGACGGGAAGGCGATTAAAGTTGAATTTCTGACTCCAGGAGTAAGCAATGAGGATCCTTTTGTTTTAATGATCTTGCACTTCTCAATTCAGTTTTGGAGTGGGAGATATGTATTCCATACGTACATCGAGTTACGTCCTGCCTATAGTACATTTATTGGCTTCTGATCGAAGCGGGTGCTTGTGATTGTTTTAGTTCAATTTCAGAAGGTAGAGAAAGTCCTGTGATGGGCTGGGTGGAGGTTTGGACTATTTGGGTGATTTTAAAGAAGGATGATTAATCGAAGGGTGGTGATATTTGGGAATTCTGATGGGGTGGGCTGACTATGAAGTATTTGAGGCATCTGAGGACTGTTGGCTTGGCTTATGTGTGACGGTGGGGATGTATTGATTTACTTGATGGGGAAAGTGCACTTTCTTCCTGCAGAATGTCAAATCCATTTATTTCTGATTGTAGTTTATAAAGCAGGTTGAGGCTTGTATTGGATGAATCCATTTCCAGTGAATTTAATATTGCTCTCCCTTCATAGCCTTCATTGTGAGAGGACTGAGCCGTGAGGAGATGACAAAAGGGTGTAAATATGCTGACTAAGTACGAAATATGTGAGAGATGAATTGAGTTATAGTTTAATAATTCATGTGTGTGTGTTCCCTCGTATCTTGAAATGTATTACACATATTCTTGTACGTATGTGGACTGGGAGGAGGATGGAAAGCCAGGGAGAGAGAGTGATGAGTTTCCCTCTGGGTTCCTGACTGACATGGACACATCCCTCCTGAAGAAATTTTAATAATGCTTAGCTCGACAATAAAAGGGATTTCCAGGGGAGACAGTCCATACTTGGTGACAATGAGCCCCTAAGTCCCTCTCATTCTTTTGTGCGGAAGTCTAGAGAAAAAACTTTTTAATCCGATGAAATTGAATTTTTTCCTCCTCTGCCTATACTTCCTTACGCCAGAGTCTCTTTCCGATCTATTCATGAGCTCACACATGGATTTTGGAAGGAGGAGGGAGCGGTCTCCCCCCTCCGAGAAGCAATTAGGAGATGGGAGAGGTGGCATTAAATGTATTTGTGGATGGTACAGGGAAAGGTAGGTGGGATATGGAGGAATGGTTTTGTATGGGAGAGAAGCCCATGAAATCTACATAAAGTGTTGGTTGGATTGGATTCCTTTACAAAGGGCAAGAGGAGAGAGGCGGAAAAAGTCTTAATTTTTTCGATCAGAGACTTAGCGCCTTTTATTATTACGGGAAAGTCGTGTGCAGATGATAAAACTCTTATGGGATCTCCAGTGACGGAAGGACGGGAGAGAAAAAATGGTTTGTGAACGAGGGCCTGGTAGTAGTGTCTAGTATAAATATGTGCTTTGGCCGTAGACTGCACTATTCGCGGAGGATGTGGAGTTGTTAGAAGAATGGGACATAAATTACGATGAGTTCAGTCAGGAGAAAGGGAAGCTGTTGAAATTCCAATTTTCAAAATGATACTTTTCCTTCGTAGTCTTCCTTCAGTTTTAAAGCCCAGCTTCCTCTAACGATTATCATGATAACGGTTATGGCCTCCACTTCAAACCGTCTTCTGCCTGTATAAGAAGTGCAGTAGGCGATTCCTACTTATCGCTCCACGCCTCGACTGTACCAAAAAAATCCAAGGTGGTGGGGGGTTTGGGGTTCTGGAACATTTCCTCTGCCGATACAAAGACATTACATTACAATGAACGAGGAGGATGACGACGACGACGGTTGCGGAACAATGTAGAAATCACTAGAAAAATCCCTTACGATGTGAGCAATCCTCCTGTAATAATATTCTTCTACCTTTCTCCAACCTCTTGTGATGTGACAATGACTGTAATGGATTCACATTACGGGACTTCCGTATACCCCTTATCTATATATAGCTGATTGTGATAGTAAGACAGTTTCTGAAGGTGCAGAGGTTACTTTGATACTTGATGGTCTGTATAAGGGTCGTTGGTTCTGCTGGATTCTTGGGAATGTTTGTAGTTAGACAGAGTTGTTCATCGAACGGAAGGTTCCCTGATTTTACTGATTCCAGGGGAAAGTTTGATCTTATTAGAAAGGTATACAGGAAATCGTAGGAAGAAATTTATTGCTAGTTTATATACAAGCTGTGACTTCCGACTTGACTTTATTAATAAATAGTCGGTTTTCCAAGGACATGCTGAGTAAACGACTCTAGACCACGGGGCATCTCCTGGACTGAAATATTAACTGTAAATTTGCATTAGGATAAATTCTGGCTGAGGAAGTTTGAAATTTGTAGAGACAGAGAGAGAATGGCTAAGAGGAGAGACAGGCGTGTGAAGAGAATATTTGAGGATTTGTGACTGGAAGGGATATTCCATGAGAGTAAATCGAATTAAATATTGACGTCTGAAGTGCATAGGAGATAGATAAGTAGTGACTGGTGAATTTAGCCAGCCCTCTCTCTCCTCATCTACCTTGGCCCTGTACAAAGTTAAATGGGCTGAGATAGTTGGAATCCTATGGAGACTTGGGAGAGTTTTGAAGTTGTACATGTAGAAGAAGAGGAGGAAGCAGGGCATTCATTCGTGTATGCATAAATTAAGTTAAGACAGGCTGAGTGACTGACGAGGTATTTGTTTTATCAATCCACTCCTCCCGTCTTCTTCTTCTGTCGATGAAATCCTCATACAAAGACGAAATAATGACGACGGGGAAGAAAGAGAGACTGCTGTCTGACGACGGAATGTCTCCTTGTGATACTTGTGTAACTACTCTCCAGGCTTTTGTAGATCTTATGGAGAAAGGCAGGCAAGGAGGAAGCTTGGTTTTGCTGAATACATTTCGCCTCTGCCTCCTCTCGTACATCACTCTTGTTTCCGGTAAGGGAGCCTCCTCCTACCAGAGATACTTGTACTTCGTGTACACCACCACTCTCCTCCTGAATATATATCCTCAAAGGAAGTTTGGAACTAAAGCCCCGAATTTCCCTTCACCACGACGAATTATCATTCTACAAAGCTTTACTAGCTTTCCGTCTGTATAATATCTCGAGTGAAAGAGAGGAGAGACTGTACCGTCCATGGAGGACAGGGGTGGAGGAGGGCTGGTTGAGCTGGGCTTGGGAGGATGAACGTAGGGCCTGGAGGAGCCTGCCGGGTGGAATGTCATCTCGTAGGGAGGAGAACATGAGAGAGGCTTAATGATTATGAGAGTCACATTGGGACACTAGTCACACTTTGTTCTAAGACTCAGTTGTAGCTTGAATTACAAATCCCTTTTAAAACTAGCAATCACCAAACATCAGACTACGGAAATGAGCTTATGTCCATCCTCCCACTACTAGTCCCAGTCACTATGGCGAGGACTGTATGAACGAACGATGAAGCCACCCCTGCCAAGTGAAAGTGCTGAATAGGGCTTATACTGCCTCTGCTCTCACATACATTTAATGGTAATAGCTGGAATGAATTTAAATATTTACTTCAGACTCTATTCCCTCCACTTAGGTAGGTTTTGTAATTTTATAATATCCATCTCTCCTTACAACAATATGTCCATCTTTTAGGAGTTGTCCTACTCTGGTGTAATGTATTTAACGGAGACGGGGAGACAATTACCTAGCCGGTTCTAAGCGGCTGTGTATTTTGCATTTAGATGACGATGATGCCTATGTTTCAGTTTGGTCTTTTAGGAAGTGGAAAGTCAGATGTGTTTTTCGTGCTTTTCGGTGGGTAATGAAAATCCATACTTTTTTTTAGTGTAGTCTGATTGTGCAAGGGAGGAGTGTATGTGTCCCATTTGACAGAAATTGATAGGTTGTCCGTGATTTCGGCGGAGTTAACGTCTCGAATTTTTAAGCTTGTTACTTCCTTCTCTCTTTCTCTCTCTCGTTTCTGTCTAAAGAAGTTTCTGTGCAGTGTTCAGTAATTTTTCTCGGGATTCAGCGGCCCCCAACCAAGAATGAAACAAGGGCTTGAAGGATCATCAATCAACATACAACTTCGTCCTGTCTGTCCTCTTCTAAAGCTAAACAAGACAAGATTTCTTTGTGTTTTCGGAGTTATGTAGTGTAAGCATTCCATGTTTCATCTCAAAAGAGAAATGGGCTGCTCAATCTGCCCTTTGTGTACTTCATGGTGAATACAAGAGTCTACTGTCTGTCTGTACATCTCCTGAATGTTTCTGAATTCTATGCAATGAGATATATATATATATACTTTTATATATATATAATAAGTATAAGAGGATGATTTGTACTAGTGTAAATTGTTGGGAAAGGCGTGGCTAGGAATCGAACCTGGGATCTTTGTTGGAAGTTTGAAGTCGGAGTGAAAGTACTTTAAGGGGAAAGTGACTGACAAGGAGCGATCAGGAATGGAAGCGATAAGCTTTCAAAGTTATTGGTTCTAGCATTTGGGTTATGTGGGAATTTTTTCACTTCTGCATTATCCAAGTGTGTGAGGATGGGAAAAAAGAGGTGTGGACTTTGTATATTGCGTTTTTTATTGATAGGAAGGAAGGTTTAGCGAAGCTGTGTAGAGGAGAACTTAAAAATTGATTGGGTCGGATATAAATGTGAAGGAGGTGAATCACTCACTAAAGATTTATTGCCTCCAGGCTCCCTTCTACTTTCATGTTCATTCTTTCTCATTTCAAATTCGATTTTCGATTTAGATTGAAAAAAAAATCCGGAATGAAATAAAAGAAGGACTTTCTCCTCTGAAAAAAAAAGTCTTTGTCTTTCTTTCCATTCCATTCTCCGTAGCCTCCGTCCTCGACGTCGTGACATAAAGCAGGGACGACGATAGGAGTACAATGCTCAAATGTTCGACTGCTGATCCGTACAAAAGTCCAACTGTCCAAGTGTGTGTGGCTGAGAATGGGAAACAGGACGAAGCACTTGGTTGGCATTTCGTATTTGTAACCATCCCTTGTTCTTTCGTCTTTGTCTCTTGATTTCTCTCCTTTTTCAGGGCAGCTCTTTGCGGTTTCCCTTTTGGTCAGTGGTCAGTCTCCTTCGTTGGTCTTCTGTAGGAAAGTTTGATATTGGATTGGTTGATGATACAAAGGAATAAGGAGAATTGAGTTTATTACTGGAAGGGTTCAACCACCACCAGTGCGTCTGCAATGTGGCTGCCTCATACTTAAGGCTTAGAACTATATACGAATCCCATCCGATGGATTACTCTTCCTAATTCATTTTGTTCAAGTGGATTTAGCTCCTCAAGTCACAAATTGATTCCTCCCTCTTCCTCTCCTGGCTTCTTGGGCATATTATTGGGTTTGGAAGTAGAGGTTTGGATTTTTTGGCATCAGATACTAGACTGGCTTTCTTCCCTTGTCATTGGATTTCTTCTCGTCGACCTTTAGAGGTCGATAATCTCCCCGGGCAGAGCATATTTTCGTATTATGAGGTTGGAGATGGCTGGCTTGAGTGGTTTCTGTTGAGTTGGAATTGGAGAGGCTTTGGCTATATAGGGATTTAGGGGATGTATTATGTATACCTTGTTCCTTACTACGGCACTGTATGAATAATATTCAGTGTGATAGGGATGTAGCGGTGTGTTGTGTATTTATTGAAGGGAAGGTGAGTTGATACAAAAGCAGGAGTGGTGGTGGTGGCGATGGTGTTGTGAGTTTGCTTTCTGATCGATAAAAATGCAGGAAAGGAATCGTCAGGGAAAGTTGACTTCCACTGCTGACTGAACTGAAACCCACCCCGTGTGGTGTGGTACGTCGACTTTTGCCAATCGAATATCCTTTTACGTGTAGTTACTCACTATACGGGCTGACTGTAGTGCATACGATGGATAAGTTGAACTGGGAGTGTGGCAGGCAGCATACAAATGGGAGTCTTCTTCGGTATATTCAGCTCCGAAATTGGATTTAGTTTCTCATTACAAAGAGGACGATATATTATTACGATTAAGTATGAATGTAACATGTAACATGCAAGAGAGAAGTTTCTGATGGGCATTTGAAATCCTATCCTGTCAATTTAAATAGAAGCCGGAAGGACACGGAATATGGGAATCTCATGTAGAGAGAGAGAGAGAAAGCAATGTAATAATCTGTAGCATTTTTGCCTGAGTAACTTCAGCCGCTTTTTCCATTCGGGTGTATTAGACAGTCAACTGTAAAGTTGGGCTTCACCGTTCCGGGTAATTAGTCTCACTTATTAGATCAAATGGATGGATTATTAGGCACGTCTCTAATCCCCGGGTTTCTAGAAGTCTAGATGGAATAAGGAAGGTAGATTTGTGTGCAATGTACATTTTAGAATCGTAATGCCAGTGGTATTATTGCCACAGTGGATTGTGAAATGTCGGGTTAGGAAAAACCTTATTTTTCTGTAAGGATTTGCATCTTGGAGGTTATTGGATTTATAATACCAGGAGCTGGCTGGGCAGGTGAGGTGGGCGTTGAGTTTTGTTGCTCTGGGTGTTTACACGGGATTCGTTTGAAGTCGGATGTTACCATGGGGAAAGGATATAGAATTATAGAAGAGAGAGAGAGAGGTTTTGTTTATTTTCCAAGCTCGTTTGTTTAGGTTACATAATATCCCTCCTCTGTCCATGTCCTCCATGTATGAATATCCCGGAGAAAGGGAGACGTTTTGAGTAAAATGTTTGAACATTCCGGAATATTTATTGAGCCTAGTATCCATCCATCCATACATATCCTTCTCTCTGTATACATGTCCCTGCTATATATTCCGTACGTGGCTGGCTAGTTATGTCAGCTACGGAGCTTCTCTCTCCTGTTTGTTGTGCATAGCCAGAGGAGATGGGAAGGGAGGGTGCACAGGGCTGGAGCTGGAAGTCGGGCATTCGTAGGGGATGAAGTGTTGGGGACGACGAGCATGATTCGTGAATGGTCCGGAAGTCATTTTATCTATCTTTCAAACAAAGAGACATATGTGAATGTAGTTGGTGGAGGATGTGAGATGGGGCTTTTCATCCAGGATTCTGTCCCGGGTATCGGAGGACTTCACTTAGAGCTTCCCCAAATCTCATTTTGAGGCTGTTGGATTGCATATATCTCTCTCTCTGATCTCTTTCCTCTCTTCCATCCCATAAAATAACCAAACATCAGCCAACCGCTACTACTCACTCTCATACGTACAAGAAACAAGAGCTAGAGAAGAGGAACATTACTAACGGGAGAAATAAGACTAAACTACCAGGCTATGAGATTACTACTACAACCACCGCTGTATACGGCGAGCGAAACCACCCTGTGTGCTAGATGGAATTGTAGAGAGTGTACAAGTAAAAGTACAAATATCATCCAAGGAGAAAAAATATGGTCTAAAGCCTGGAAATCCTCGGAAAATGTTCTTTTAAAACTACTTCAGCCCCCAGAAACAAGGATTGCTGGATTGTCAAGTTTTTAAATGTCCTTTCTCTCTCATCCATGCCCAGTATGGCTTCTATTTGAATCCAATACATTTCACATTTCAAGGGACGAATTACATACGGAGAAAAGACGTATAGGTATAACATGGATGTAAGTAGGGATTCATATATTCCTGTCTCTCCATCTCCTCCACCCTGTTGGGTCGGTTCCAAATTCCAAATCTCAAATGTCCGGGCTCAGATCTGGAAATTGCATTTGATTTGCCCTGCTGGGGCTCCCTTTTATTGGAATGGACCGTGAGGAGACTGCTGACTGGCTAAAGGGAAAGTTTTCTCCCGCAGAGAAAGTTCATCCGCCCGTTGACCATCTATAGGGACTCCTTAGGCTTGTGGTTTCCACCCTTGATTTTCAATCATTTTTCTGGAATATATTCGATAAACTCTTCTTGTCTCTTTTTGTACTTGTATATGTGAAGTTGTGAAAGTTCATGGGAAAAAATGATTTTAAAATGAGGATTGTGTAGGTAAGTGTGTGCGGTGAAGATGGGGATGGTGCTTTTAGTGGAGTAAGTGGCATGTTCTACTATGGAGAATGTAGGGAAGAGGATGATGCTCCTGATGTCGATAGGGGTTGTAGTAAAAAGCCATATTTTTTCGTGGAAGGAGATGATTTTTGAGTCCAAATATTTGTGAAGCTCTTGTGCTCTGCATTTCTGCTCCTGAGCCTAAAAGATGAAGAAAGTTTTCGGGTATAAAATGGGCTGGAAATTGATAGAAGTGAGAGAGAGGATGTGATGGGGCCGGAAATCAGATATGATTATATAGGCAGGAGGGATGAGATGATGATGATACTCCCAACTATGGTAGACTACTAAGGCATTGATGGTGGTGGGAAAGGGAGCATACGATACCGCGACTACACACACACCATCCCATCAAAAAATGTTGCTTCTGGTTTTTTTGAAAGTAAAAATATTTCCGTGTCTGTTATTGAACAAGACGCCAAAAAATCTGTAAAAGATGAGGGTGAGCCGACTCACACAGTAAATCTTCGGTGCACAAATGATCCTTCTCGAAATTGCATTCTTCCTTACTACAGACACCATGCACCATCATACAGGATGAACATTGCTTTTGATACTTCTCTATACATATATATGTGAATATTCCCCGTCTCACTTTCCTGATTTATGAACAACCTCCTATTCATCCTGCCAGACATTGCCAGGCTATATCGTATATTGGAGAGGAGAAGCCCGTTTTTCTATGATCTTTGGAATTGTGTATCGCATTATTGGATCGGTTCTACCGTGAAAAATGATACTCGTATGGCTACTGGCTTCGAATGGATGGGGTGGAGTAGCGTTTACCAACTGCAATCCTGTACTGTTGCTAGATAAGGATGGAAGTTGTCTTTCGGTGGCATTGGTTGTTGTCGGTTTAAATTGGTGTAGTCCATTAGTTGTGGATTTAATTGATGTTTGGCCAGTTAGGTGTAGGCTGATGCCGTTTTGGAAGTTGTAGGTGTCGTATTTTCGAGCGCAGTATATTAATTCGAGGTATGGAACACTATATGAAGATACAGAGTGAGTTTTCCAGGCCAGTAAAAGTCCAGAGGACATAGGTAATCGATATTTAGTGTGTGGTGGTACGGTGGAGAGTAAAAGTGTCAAAATCAGTGTGCATGTGAGAGATAGGAAATGGCCATCATGTTGGATAATGGAGAGACATGGTTGACTTGGGAATTTGGAAAGTGGTGGATTTTCCAGTTTCCCCGTTCTTTGGAAAGCCATCTCTGGCCATTACCATGTCTGGGTTTTTATTGGGATTTATGCCATATCATCATCATCTCATCCTCGTCCATGCTTTCTCAAAAAAATCTCCTGTCCAAAGCTCTTTTTCCCTTGAATACCCTTCAAAAATTGCTCTCTCCATGAAACTAGGCGTCTTGGGACCAACAACTCCAGCAGGAACTCTCCTTTTGCTTTTTTCGCCTTTCCTCACATTTTGATATGCTGACTCGGAGGAATTTATTTACCAAGGAAGTAGGCAGTCAGTATGACTCTGTATGTTTGTAACTGGACTAAAACAGCAGCAGGGTGATATTATGGAACAGAAAGGGGATGTCGCATTCATATTTCAGTGAAGGAAATTTATTCAAAGTGACATCTGGTTGAAAACGGTCCATGATTCAATGTTCAAGGGTCAGCATCCTCTGGTCACTTAGGGACAGATTCCTATTCAACGAGGTTGGTCGGTCGTTTGTCCGTGTGCATGGAATTGTCCCGTAGCCTTTCCGATTGACTGAAGTCACCTTGGTAACAGCTAGTGACACAAATGCCGTTCTGCTGGCCTTGTCAGTGCCACTCATGGCTCTACAATTCTACATAGAACGAAGGAAAAGTAATCTCCGTAGGCAATAAGGCAATTGAATTCTGCTGTTGCTGTACGAGTACTGCATGTTATTTCCTCAGATTAGAGATAAGGTTGTATGTCGTCAGAGTAAGGGAGAAAGTTTTTTCCCTCTCTCTCTCAGTGTAAATAAAAATCAGGCAGAGAATGTGTTTTTGTGAGAAAGCGTCTATTAATAAGAAATAGGCAGAATGGCAGTACGAGAGGAGTCTGTCGGAGTGACATTTGGAAAGAGACTGACTAGATTGGACATTTAATCTCCGTCTTCCAGGAAACACTCACAAACACATACACACACTTTCACAGGAAGTGCATAAGGATGTCCATGAGTCGTGGGGATGCTTGGCTGTAGGTTGAGTGGCATGATGGGATGGGTATATGGTGGATGGATGCCCTCCCAGGATGGCAATGGCCTGCCTTCAGTCTACTATAAAGAGAGAAAGGCAAAAGGGAGAGAAAGCAAGTGACACAAGTCATGATTAATAGCCCCGTAGTAAAGCGGGCTCTTTTCCCCCAAAATTACTATTTTAAAAGCCTTTAATGGCCCCAAAAAATATTATTTTCTTCGGCTCTAAATAACATACAAAACACACGCATTCCTCATAAAAGGACAGGGATTTATAGGAGGACTTTACGAGGGACGAAGAAATGGGCTCGGAAGCTTTTGAAAGGACTGCTTAATAGGTTTATGAGGTGGGCTGGTTCTGTTAGATTGTATGGTTGATCGTGTTGGTTGGTGGATTTCAATATTTTTTAGTAGGTAGGGAAGTTAGTTGGTTAGAATTGGTATGGGGGGACACGGTCCGACGTAATTAAGAGGGGGAGAGAGCGGAGTAATTTATAATGTGTATTTTTCATGAATAAGAATTAGTTTTAATAATACGGGAATTAATCGTGGATTTAATCCTGGCTAAAACTTTAATGGAGAAAACTTCTTCCTCTCGCCTCCTACCTGATCAACATTACAAATTCCTTTATTTCTATGTAAATACCCGGGTCTCAATTCCAAATTCCAAGCTTCCATCATCCAGCGAGTAGTAGAGGGTGTAGTGGGTCCCCCCGTTCTCAGACTCGTAGTCAGAAAGTGAGAAGTGGGAGTAGGATGGGATTATGGCTTCGGAGGAACTTGTTTAATCTCCCAGTTGTTCCTTGCACACGATGAAGATTTTTCACCTGTCAAAATACTCATTTCCTGACTTGTTCCAGATTACTCTGCATATTTCCATCCACCACCACCCTCTCCCAAACCTCTGACTTTCTCTAACTGATCCCAGAGGAAGAATCTTTGCTGAGTTCTCGGAATTTCAAAATTATGACGATTACAGAGGAAAGGGAAGGAGCCTTGGCTACATGTTTCGGAAGTTGGGAGGACAGAGATGTAGAAGTTATAGAAAGTCTGGGACTTGCGGATGTAATCCAAGATTGGCTTTTTAAGGAGGAGAGACAGAGAAGATAGAGGAATTAATTTAATAAATCGACTTTCGTTGTTTCCTCTTGTCTGTCTACATTAATCACGAAATAAGCGGAGGCAGTGGAGTGTAAAAATGAAAACAAAAAGTGATTTAATGCTTTATTTATTACGGGAAAGTTAGATGAGAATCAAAATGCACTTAGGGGTGTGACAGATTGAAAGAAACTCACAAGAGTTCCTTCTCATAAATTAACTACCGAGTAGACCAACTAGTTTCACTTACAACAAGCCAAGTCTACTACTACCACTGCTTATCCTCATTCCTTCCTGAGATACTCCTTAGTCACGATGCACCACCACCTTAGAATAAGTGATGGTTATGTTATACAGGGCTTAGGCTATAATGTAAATCCTGTGCGTAGGAAATCAATACCTTGTTCATAAATCACAAACAGCTCCGGCTTACTTAGCCAGATAGACAGAGAGGAGTGAGTGAGGAAAAGGAGGCAAGTCGACTAATTTTTTAAAGATCAGCTTCCCTTTTTTTCTCTTACTTTGAGAAAGTTCTTTCGTAGGGTAGTTTAGTATTTGAGTGGTGTTTTCTCAATCTTTATATATTCCATTCCATGACTGGGTAGATGCTGCTAGAGGTTCGGTTGCTGGCGAGGAGTCGAAAAGTGGAAATATCCGATAAATCAAATGGTAAAAAGTAATGGCTTCTTGGGTAAAAAAAATTGAAGGTGGAAGGAAAAATGAGGAAAATCTGAGGGGAAATCAAGGCGTCTTCCTTTTAAAAATGAGAAGGAAGAAGAAGAAGAGAGGCTGAAACATAAGAAGAGACTTGGAGCAATGTCTAAAATCAAATATCATTATAGAGCCGTTTTTCCTCTTTGTCGTAGTCTGGGGTAGTAGGGGATTGTGTCCGTAGAAGATTCGGGTTTACTTGTGAGGTTTTGTGATTTTTTTGCACTAAGATGATGGAAATATGGAAGACGGGGAATGATTAGATGACTACGATGATGGTAGGAGTAGATTGGAAATGTAAAAGTCCGGAGTGACTGGAGGAAGGGAAGGTGTTCTGTCAGGGAAAGTTGTTAGAGATAAGAGACGAAGCTGTAATGGTTTTGGTGTCGACTTCCAATACCCGTCCGTCCATGTGCCCTTATGGTTTGGACGGTGTGTGGGTTTGGGAAGTGACAGTTTGGCACGTCGTCAACCTCCTCCAGACTGTATTCTTAGATCCCTACGTAAGGATAGGGTTGTTCTTGTGTAAAGAGAATAGACTACGACAAGGGTTGTTAGGATGAGAATACAATATATATTTGAGGATAGATAAAGGAGACTTTTTTCTTTGTTGGTGGTGGAAATGGAGAGAGAGAGGAAAGAGAGAGTTCTGGGAAGTAGTATGTATAGTATGTAGTAGTGGAATCCTTGATAGTTTGGTATGGTGGCTGGTGAGAGAGTTTTTTGGGAGTGAGTGAGAATCCATTATTTTTAAAAGGCTGAAAATGTGAAGAAAGCATTTTTTGAGACGACGAAGGAAAACATTGAACACTAAAAGTCTTGTTCAACCCGTCCAATCTCATTTATCTTCTAGGATTATAACTTCCAGCCGTCCTTATACATTGTGGCTGAGTACAGATGAATATATACATAAGGAGTGGATGGATAGGAAGAAATGAGTTTGTATATAGTTCTGGAGTCCTACTAAACTTATTCTTTTAAAGGGATGGTTTGAAAGGGTGAAGAGGAGAGTCCCTGAAGGAATGGAGGAGGACGGGATATAGTGAGAGGGAGGCAGGAGATTAGACGTCTTTGGCAAATGTTTTAAGAAGAAACGGAGGAAATCGTAATAAGTAACTTGGTACATTATATTTATTATATAATGTATAAAGGGGTATATGTTAATATAATGCAGATGCAAATAGGGACATTAAACTTGACGGAGAAAGTGCTTAGGTTAAATACATTCGTACATACAGGGCACTATATAGGGTATGTACACAGTGTTGGTATATGGGGATTATAGGCAGGGAGGTATAATATGTAAGGATTCTTCTGCTGTTGTAAAATGCATGTTGAAAGGGTGGCGGTGGTGGTGACGGGTTGAAAAATCGGAAGAGAAAAATGTCACATGTACATACTTAAACTTGTCTTCTGACGATAAAATTTAAATTTGTTCTTCTCGTCCTTAGTTTCCGAATGTTGGAGACGAGGGAGACGGATGAATAATACATTGGGGTGGTGATGATAGGATGAGTCATGACGCGGACTGACTTTCTTCTGCTGGGAGAGCTTTAACTGGAACTCTGCTGGAAGACATAAGAAAAATGAGATAGGACCGGCCAGGCTTTTACTAACGGTTAAGATGTTAGGGTTTATGGTGCAGTTGATATCCCCTGGAGCTACAACTAAGAAAGCAGATTAATGGGACAAGTTTAAATTTGCTATCGGGAGGGAGGGGGTCGTTGCCTCTGAAGAATCAGTTGGTATTTTGCATGGATTCTTGTGGGGGAGGGAAGGATTGGCTATTTTGTACGATTGGCACACATGGTTTTTTGAGTTTGAGTGAAAGCTGATTTCTTAATTGCTGATGTTCGTGTATGGGACAAAGGGTCAGTTTAGTATGAAATGTTATGAAGCGGTTATGATGATGATGATAGTAGTCAGGTGCATTCAGCAAAATGGGTTTACTGGGATAGAATATGTATTCTGGAATATGTAGTTTCGTTTGATATGTTGAAACTTTTTAGGATTTATTATTATACTAGAGATGCTTGAAAGGATGTGGAAAAGTACGCGAATGTATTGAAGGGCGAAGTATTCGTATTCCAAGTCAAGTGGCGTTTCTTCATTTAACCCGGCTGGCCTGTTATTATAAAAAGATTGACCCCGAGGGGGACTCGGGGAAGTTTGTTTCCCTGCCGTAGCCGTGTCCGTAGAATTCTCTCTCTGTGTGTTGTTGCCTCTCTTGATTCCTTTTTGAACGACTTTTTTCTCTCGAGACTCCATCCATCCATCCATCCATCCAGCTAGTCAAAAATCAAGTGCACTTCTGCTCTCCTCTGGTCACAATCCCTCCTCCGGCTTCAAGAAGCTTATTTCGTCAAAATGAAAGAGTTTCCTCCTTTGGCCATCAGACAGGAGGAAATATTTCTCTCCATCAGGGAGTCAAGGGTTCAAAGCCAACTCATTTTTTCCTCATCCTCTCTTATGATTATCCTCTCATATTTCCACGTCCAACATTGCATTACCGAAAACTTCGCCTACGGTCTCCAATTCAACCTCCAGCATCATCTCATCTTCTTTCGGATGATCATCATCTGCTTCATTTTTTTACATGTTGGATGAGAAATGAATGAGAAAGTAAAAAACCTAAAGTTTGTCCCATCAGAAATAAAAGGAATAAGGAACTTAAGTTTGGGTTCTATATGTTTATGGCGTGTTTTTAAGAGAGCGAGAGAGAGTTTAAAAAAAGTGGAATATAATTTACTCCAATCCCAGGCTTACTCATTTCTCTGGGAGATGGAAGTAATTAAATTAGCTGGCATTTAGTGAGCAATTCCAGTGCCATTTGCGGTAGTGGACGACCATCTTTTTACTTCTAGCTGGAGGTGGTCATTAGCGGAATGGTCCATGTGGATGTGGCAATGTGGTGGAGAAACAGGGAAGCCAAGTTGAGTAGACATTCATCCGCCTTTCATGTCAATTAACTGGTGATTAACTCAACATCCGATCCATATCTGCCCCTTTCCCTTTTTCCTCTCATGGATTTCATCCACTTCTGAAAAAGTTGGGAGCACGGCTCATTCATCAATCACGTCGGGGGATGAGTTACGTAGGGGAAGGTGGGCCTGGAATCTTGCAAAGTCCTCCCGGTAGGATATGATCTACCCGGGAGTGAAAGCGAGTTGACTAGCTTGTCTAATTAACGTCGAGGAATTAAGTGACTCCGGGCCTGTCAGTCTGACTGACTTAGCACACACATAGGGCGGTAGAGGAAGGAGGAGAGGAGAGGTTTGTTTGCTGATGAAAGGTGGAGAGAAAAAGAGGATTTGGATGTCAAGGGAAATGTTTAATTACCAAAACCTTGTTTTTTTAACTTTAGACTTGAGAGAGAGAGGAGAGAGGAACAAAATTTGTAGTTTTCAAGCATGAACTGCCTCATTAACTCCTGTTTAATGAGCCATTACACCCTCTAAGTTACTTAGAAAAACGCCAAGCTTCCTTGTCTCCATAGATCTTCCATAGGGATATAATATATCAAGCTGAAGATCCAGCAGAGAGATAGGATTTGCTTAACTCCAACTTGGAAATCCATTTCCTATAGCGGACTATAGCCAATGAATCCTTTTTCCCATTGTAGCCAGGATGGTTTAGAAGTTGTTGTAGGTATGGAGGAGAAAGTATCGAATTTGGCATTATTCAGCCCTTGTCCCATCTTCCTATCATTCTACAGAGATTAGAGTCGGGAAGGGATAACATTTTTATGCAGAAATCAGAGTGGACACTTTTACTAGGAGTATCAATCTGTTTGCTGAACTCTCCTATTCAAAGTTTTATTGGGAAAGAATGGGATGAAAAATGGAGCATAAAAGAACTTGTGAGTACACTATAGGGTTAGTGTGGTGGTGGCAGTGGTGGTGGTGGGTGGCTTGGCTTGACTATGCCAGACTTACTTTTCCTCCCTTCTTCCGATTCCTCTCCTATAGCTGTTTTGAATATGCATATAAAATATTTTAAGGGCTGACAAATCGAGCTTTAACTCCTTGGGAATAGTCTATACCCGTTTTTTGACATTCTCCCCGGCCTAGGGTCATCCATGTATTCTATACAGGGCAAACAGACGGTTAGAGAGGTTAAAGGTTATGTCGACTTGGGTTGGATGGAGGCAGAGTGGATTTTTGAGCTCCTGAGGGGATGAGTTTGGTTATGTGCTAGACGGTAGGTGAAAGCGGAAGTAGAACGGGGTGGTTGGACGACCCATTAATGTGCATACATTTATAATGATATGTATGTAGTGTATGTAGATGGAATTTGGATGATGGAAGATGAAAAAGGGAGAGAGATTCTTTCTCCTTGCTGAAGAAGAAAGTCTCGTGGGTTTTTTTTGAGATGCAAGCCTGAGCATGACATTTGGACTCGGCTCAATTGAGTTAGACTGATATGATTAAATCGGCCCAGGACGAGACCTTTCTCTCGATTCTATGCAGCTTAGCCTCCCCTTGTTACTATTCACTCGTATGTAAAAAAAATACCTAAGGTACACAGACTTCTTCCCTCCGCATTTGTTCAAGTCAACTCCAGGCCTTTGAAACTTTGAACAGTCCTCCTTATGCTTTATCCATCAAGACTTTTGCCTTTCTCCTGCTTTCTTCCGCTTCCTTAGTGTTGAGTAGGAAATCGGTTGCTGGATGATGAAGGGATGAGGTTTAAAAAAAATAGGATTTTTACAGATAGGAATGTAAAATTAAGGAGGTAGTTGGTATGTAACGTGTGGACTTAATGTTGAAGGCTGCAGACAAAAATGATGTGCTAATGGTACAATTATTATTTGCAAACAATTCATAATTTAGTTGGTGCGTTGTACCATAGACTCTACAGTGGTACACAGTAGATAGGGGTGTTATTGATGGCTGCTGGTAAACTGGCCGTTGGGCTATGGTCTTGGGTAGTAAATTGGATCTGGATGGGTGGAGTATGGGCACAATTAATGAATTCGGCTTTGGTCGGTTGATTTTGAAACTTCAAAGGTCTCTCTTTGCTTTGTATGTACAGAGTGGCGTGTTGAGTTGGGATTGTTAGCCGAGACTTTGTACAGAGAATGAAGAAGAGTGAAGAGATTCGATTGTGCTCATTGATCTGGCATGGATCCTGTGGTCGGTATAATATAATATACAACAGTCTGACATTTTCCCCTGGACTTCGACATGAAGTGGCGAGTGAGTGTAATGGATGTATTGTAGGGGGTATAAAAGGGAGATATAAAATGAATGATATTTCTGGCTCTTGGTGAAAGATCAGAGAGAAAGAGCTGTAGCTTGTAGGAAGAGAGAGAAGACTACGTACAGACGAAGGCATAGGGACAGTACGTAGTAGGGAGAGAGATTGAGTAGAGAACAGAAGCATAAAAGACAGAAATCAATACAAAACTTATAAAAAAGGCCCTGCTAAAAAAATACTGTTATAAAAATTCTACTCTTTTATTCCAACAACATCCCGATATCTGGTATAAATGTGTAGTATGTGTTTTGTATGCTTTTCCTATGAGAGGTATAACTAGGCTCTGCTGTGTTATGTTTTTCTATGAGATAGGAGATTTACGGGGATTTATTGCTCACAAAGAGCCCAGCTTTCCTCACCGGTACGTTGGCGAATTACAAGGCAGTGTATGGACGGTGTTTTTGAGTGAGCTTTTTTGATCCGCTTCCTTCTCTAGTGGTGGAATAGGAGGTTGGGATGGTTTTGGTTTTAAGGGTGAAAGGAGTGAAAGCAATGTTTAGGGATTTTTAGAGTTCCTGATTATGATGATGTTGCTGGTGATGAATGGTTTAATATTGCCTAGAAATTAGGTGATTTGTATCGCGTTCATCGACACAGAGATGGGAAGGAATACTGTTTTGAGAGTGTGTGGAGGTAAAAGTGTTATAATCGCTTCTGGGGATGGCCCTGTCTGATTCGTGAATTAGTAGGGAAAGTATTAATTCGGAAGGATGTTCTCAATGTTCTGAATGTACTCGAACATAGGTCTGGGAGTTAGTTGTTTCCAAGTTGGGATAATAGTTCGTCTGCCTCCTCATGTTCCTTGTTACTTGGTTAGTTGGTAGTATTCCAAGGGGCTTACGAGCTGATGTGGTTGTTTTAATTCAGCTAGTAATAAACCTCGATTAACGTCACATACAGTAGAGTAAAATGGCCATAATTCTATCCTCTCGTTGTTGCATCTACTACTTTTACTGCTTTCCCTCTGTCTATATATTTACATGGTCTGGGTGTTACTTCTGGTACGAGAGAGAGAAGCAGATGCAGATGCCTTGTATGTTTCCTTGTACTGTTTTTACTTTGACTGTATCTAGAATTCAAGGAAGGGGATATGTCTCATCTAAACTAGAATTGTGGATGTAGTCCATAGTCCCCCGATGGATTTGATGGATAGATGGATACATTCTCCGTTTTTTCTCCTGCTGTATTTGTCGTGAGGAAATAAAAAAGTCCAATTCAGCTGGAACCACACACAACAAACAGACACTTAATCTCCTCTCTCTTGTTTCCTTCCTTTATCCTGGATTTCCCGAATCTCCTCAATCTCTCCCCTGGAGAAGAAATCCTACTTTTTCAAAAAGAATAAGGACGACGAGTCACCTCATCTCAAAGGACGGATGATTGGTTCAGCTTTCCCTTCATCTCGTACTCTCTTTCTGTCCTATATTACCTTTAGCATCATTATTCTTATTATTATTATCATCATCCCCCTGATTATAAGGTGTGCCTTTCATCTCCTCTCTCTCCCTGCCTCCAATATATGTATCATTAGATATTTAGGATATGCATCTACTGGGGTTAGCATAGGATGGGAGATGCTATATAGTAGACCGAGATTATAGTTAAGCATGAAAGGTGGATTCTTTCTTGAGCGAGGTTCTTACACTTAATATTAGCCACCCGGGTATACGTTTTTTTTTCTACTCCGGATCTCCTGGGGAATCCGATGAAATTGAAAGAGGATTGGCTGGGTGAAGAAATAATTATCTGGGGAGATAAAAACTGATTGCAGATGGGATTTTGTTTCTTCCAATATAGGTGCCGGTGCTGAAGAAGTTGGGACTTGCTCCTAAACCCTCCGTCGTGGTCGTCAAGGTGGAGGCCCCAGAAGTGAAATTCCAACCACCCAAAGACCAGGATCATATTCGGACTTTCACTGTAGCAGCTCAGAGAAGGTTGTCCCTCAAGGCGGAAGATTTCGCTAATGAAAGTGAAGAGGATGCCTGGATCGTTAAGAAGTGCAGAGAAGGTCATACCTTGGATGAAATGATCAACATTCTAGAAAAGTCAAAAGTGTCCAGGTGAGTGAGATGAATTACTTGTACTCTTCTTCATGAATGTTATACATGCAGTAGTAATATGAGGACGTTGGGTAGACTGGTTTTTGAGATTGGATGTTGCTAGATTGTTATTCCATGGAAGCATTGACACTCCTGTTATACCTGGGGACTCTAGGGAGGAAGGGTAGTGGAGATGATTCTGTATCCCATTGTATTTGTCCAAATTATTGGCGAAACCATGGAGTGCTACTGGCTTGGCTTCGGAGCAGAGGAAAGCAACAGATAGATCTTTGTCACTCTAATAAGATCAGATGGGGTTTTCAGATGAGAAAGCAACTTGCCCAATTTTGTCATACTCAGTCATCCGAAATCTTAATTATCTGTCCAGAAAGAAGCGCACAAAGATTCCCTTCCGTTTCGAGAGAGCCAGGAAGAAGTTTCACAAGTTTTGATTGAAGTCGAAGGGCTGTACTGCACAGCTTAGGTTTGACGATCCCGACGGAGGGACATGTCAGGGTAAACGACGGAGGAGGGTGGTGGTGTGGTGACCAGAATGGGTGTACGAACCCTTATGGAAGTTCCATCCATCTATTTGGCTGTCTCTTTTTGTCAAAGACTTTGTGGCTCACTCAAAAGCTAAATTGTTTCCTGGTCTCTTCTAACTCTGTTATTGGGAAATGCTGGAACATTTTCGGTTTAGGTTTCATCATCAGCAGTGTACTTTAGCATGTACTTCCTTCAGTTCTTGTAACCGTGTAAGAGAGAAGGCGGAAGGGAGATCGGTTGGAAATGTATACGTTCAAAGATGCCAATAATACTTGTCTAATGTTATACTAGAGCAACATGAGGAGTTACATTGATAGAATGTACATAGTCGGGGTATACCTAACTTTACAGTAAGTTATAGGGGATTGGGACGGAATGAAATGGAAAGTTCCTTGCAGCTCAATCAGCTAGTCTGTTTGTGTGTGTTGGATTGGGATTGGATGAATGGCTTTGGGATAGAGTGGCTTTGCTGGAGAGAGAGAGAGAATAGATTAGATAGACTGACTCTCTTCTGAGATCTCCGAATGAGTTTGTCTCTTCTTTCTCCCTTTAATACGAAACTTTCTAGCCAATTAATCTGACTTGTAAAAACACACAAATATTTAGTCTAATTGCTTGTAAAACGACACATTTTTTCTCTCTCCCTTTCTTAGTTGAAAGTTCCCCTCCTCTCTCTCGGTCTCTTGAGTTGAGTTGATCGGTCTTAAATACTCCTGGGTCCTTGTTACTTTCTCCACCTGAGACTCCTCTTGGATATTCCAGTCCACAGTGCAGTCGGTTTCGAGGGCTTGGAGAGTGGCTTCTTTCTAAAGCCAGTCGGAGCTTCTCATGAGCTTCCATATGAAGTATCGTTGTATGTAGTAGGTACAGTAGTTAAGTTGCCAAAACAGCCTTGTGTACAGATGAACCGTTTCCATTTAGGACGGGGGAAAGCTGGGAAAGCTTTCCCACCTGACTGGGCTAACTTGCTAATGTTTTATTGTGTATGGCCGTATTGGGTTTTTAGGCTGTTTGACTGGAGGAAAGCAAGGCTTAAAATCCGATGGATATATGGCTAGTTGGCTATGCTGGTACATAATATTGGGATGGATGGCTGGAGGTTTTATGGCTGCTGGTCGGGCACTGCGTTCTTGATATTCATTATTTCGCGTATTTGCTTCGGGTCAGTGGGCAGGAATATTTGGAATGGTCTGGAGGTTTGTGAATAATATATATACGGACTGTCCAGTCGTATATACTATGTATATGGACATGGGATTATGGAGGAGGGTATGGTTGGACTTGAAAATACGAGGTATAGTTATGTAGATGGATTCGGAGGGCTTAAATGCAGGCCGTTGATTTACGGGTTGTTGGACTTGGGAAGTTGACTTGAGGAAGCAGATTGTCCTACATAAGTTGGAGACCTGGGGAAGAAGAAGAGTAAGTAGAATTTGTTGTTGGGATGTGGGAGATAATCTTGTGGAATCAAAGAGCAGACCCCCTCCGGAGTTAAATGGAATAATAAAAAAATTAGAGTAACTTTGTGGCCAACGGGTAAAGTTTACAATTTGCAATTTGTAGGAAACGTTAGGAGAGGAAGAATGTGAAGTGAGATTTAGTTGGACTTAGTTCGCAATGCGATTTCTCCTTTTTATACAAATGAAGGAGAGAGTTTTAAAACAACACACATTAAAAAGTCCATTTCCCTTTGGAAATTATTAAAGTTTCCAAAAAGTTTTGTTTTCCACTTCAAATGAGGCAAGTTTTTAAAGGCTCATTTACATTAAAAATCAACTTCTCTGCTGTAAGTACCCCACCGACCAAAAGTCTCTTCAAAATTCAAATCCTCACTCTTTCCTCGCTGGACTCGTCCAAATAGAGAGAAAACCCCCCTCGCCTGGCTTGGCCCCCTTTCCAAACTATCCTAGTTAAAAAGTTAAAAGTACTCTCTATTAAAATTAACCATCTTCATCCGTCCGCCCAAGACTCCAAAGAACACAAGGCACGGCATGTCAACTCATTCCATCCCACCACTAATCCTTCACAATTGGTCATTCTAATTTATCCCTCAAACTGGCCAAAGTTTACTTATTAGAATCAACACACTTACAATTAGCAGGCGGTACGGTGGTGGCAGAAGTCCTCCTGTTTAGTAGACGCTGCTGATGAGCTTACTGACAATGGATAGAGTGTCCCACTTTCACATATACCTACATCATCATCATGATTTCATGATATTCAGAAGAAAGTCGCATCATTGTGTTTAACACCATGTGCATTTAGAATTCCATTTTTAAGGCGAATCTATGCCGGTGGAATTATTGTAGTTTCCGTAAGGCGTTTAGTAGCCTGAACTGCTGTAACCGAAAGGCAGCATTTAAAAGTGCAGATTGCATTTCAATGAATTTAATGTCGACAGGGATGGGTCCCCCGGGATGTTAACGCTAACGAAGGACTATTCGGGGACTGGATTAAAATTTTGCTCGGCCCTTCCATAGCATTAAGGATTTTTTTTTTCAGAAATTACTTTGGGAACTTGACTTAATTTGAGAGTAGAAGAGTTGTGAACAGGTAGAGAGGAATGAGGACAAGGATGTGCATTATAGGGCCTAGAGTAAGATAATGATAAGTCAGAGTTTGGATAAATGAGGGTGTTTAGAGGAGTGGAGAGAGGGGCATAAATAATTAGAAATAATTTATACTCAGAGTTTAAAAAGGGAAGCATGTGTCCCGTTTCAGCCTGATGATTTTCTCATTATCAGAAACGACCTGTTATTATTCCCAATAGCCCCATCATCATCTCCTCCTCTCCGAATAAAGTGTATTCATTTCATTCATTCATGTCCTGGCTTTTAAGTGTCCATGCTCATCTTCATCTTTATACAACTCCCGGGTACCACTTTCATTCCAGCCCACCACGGCTATATATATATATGAAATATAGGGCTATTAAGGTACACTCCGTCTATATGCAACTCTCTTTCTCTATTCATCCAGCTTTCTTCATTTGAAAGTCCAATCTCTCCAGCCATATATTTCTAACCTCTTCCACTCATCCAATTTTCAACTAAACACTCTGAAAAAAAAGTTTAGTCAAGCTTTGGAATTGACTCCCTGGCCTACCCGGGTGCTTACAGACTTCGGGATGGAAAATGTAGGATGGATCTCTGTGTATTTTTATAGCCATCCCCTCTCACTCTTCAAGTTGAAGTTCGTTGTCTATCTACTTATTCAAAGAGCGTGCAAGATTTCGGATTGTGAGGATTGTAGCCGGGGCTTGGCTGATAAGGATAGGGACTGAGGGTGAAAGGTTGAAGGGTGAGATTGGCAGTAGACATTAAGCAGAGTGGGTGGATGGTCCCTTATATGTGTTTGTGTATGTGTGGAGGGGATTTTTCAGAATTTTCTGTTTAATGAGCAATGTTTGTTGGGCAATTTTTATTCGGAGTTTTATATGATGTTGGGGTAGTAAACCGGGGAGTTCGGGAGGAGGATTCGAGTTGGAGTTACTCGGTGGGATCGGCCACTATATCAGCAGGATTGAACGACTACTCGATGCCGATACTGCTGCCGAGTTAGAAGCAGTTCATCCCTCGAAGAAGTTGAGTCAGGAAGAGTACCTCTCCGGTCTGGGTCTTGTTTCACACGAAGTAGCTAGAAGAAGTCAAATGGAACCGAAAAAGATAGAACGCCGTCGAAGAACAACTGCCAACCCAAAATACAACTTTAATGGCATTGTCGACCGTGGTCATTCGGTAATTAATCTCCTCTTATTTTTGTATTGACATTTAATGATTGAGGTTTTTTTTAAACGAAAGCATCCCTTACTGTTGGGGGATGAAAGAGGAGATTGATGTTTGTCTAACTTCTCGAATGTTTTTTCATATTATAGAATCCGAAACGACCAAGGAGACATGAACAAGAGATTTCTGAAAGGGAGGCGGAAGCCAGTAAAAAGCAAAAGTCAATTGAAAGTTGTCAAAATCAACCAGCTTTAATATGTTGCAACATCTGCGGACAAAAAGGTGGGTATCCGATCTATAACTCATTAAGAAAAATTCAGAAGCCTACCTAATTGCTGGTTGCTCTTGGACTATTGTTCTGCTACTTTTCCGTTCTTCCATGTCGACTCTTACTAATTTCACATATTATTCCATTGCTATTTTCAGATTGCAATATATCTTGTGATAACTGCACCTCAAAGTTTCACTCAAATTGTATAAAATTGACGGCAAGTAGAGCACCGGTTCCACATCGGTTAGAGATCTGTCCGACATGTGTCCGGGCTACGAATCCTCATCCAGTACATCGGACTATGAAGCAGGTGTCAGCACGACATCCCTCTATCATGTCACCGTCATCTCAAAACAAATGTCTGAAATCGAAATTGAGACCTAAGGAGGAGAATGCGATTTCTGCATCTCCGTTGATACCTTCTGAACAATTAAAGACTAATTATCTTAATAAGATAACTGTAGGGCCAATGGGCGTTGTTAAAAATAGTAGCACGCTAGTCCCGCTTAATATTCCGAAAGTTAGGTCATATAGCAAATTTAACTGTCCGTCTCAAATTGTTACTGTTACGGTGGTTGAGGTTGTGCCGAGGGATCCAGAACCAGAGACTAATGGGGAAAATGCTAACACTAGAAACTCTGTGCTTAACTGTGTGTCAATTGATCAATCACAAAGCAAGTCGATTGTTCCAACTACAGCGAAACGTCGTGGAATTCAAAATATCGTATGGAGTAAAAAGAGACCGAAGTTGGCCAGAATTAATGGGAAAAGAATGAAGGCGTTGGAAGAAACAAATACTGTGTCAAGTGAAAGTGGTGCAGGGGCAAAACGAGATTCGGAGTCCCAAACGTCCCTCAGCCAATCAACTAATGGTGAAAGCAAGGAGAGAAACGCTCAATGTGTCGGAGTTCAACAAAAAGAAGTAGTGACCAATGGTCATTCGATGTTGGCAAATAATTCTGAAGAAGGCCAAGAGGACAACAGCAAAAGCGTTCCGGAGGGTAGTAGCCCATTGAACAGCGTTACCATTCCCAGTAGTAACAATATCAATAAGGAAATCAAAAATGGATCGCGAGGGAAGACGTGTACTTCCGTGAAAGCAGTTCCAAAGAGCTCCTTCTCAGTTAAAAAGACTATTCTGGCAATGACTGCCGCAGCCAAAAGTGTGATGTCCAATGCCGGAATCAAAATCCCTCAGCCTGTAGCCACCTCTACTATTAATATCCACAATAAAGAAAAACTCATCTCTGCAGATCAATCTGATGTCCTATTAGACTCTATTTCTGCTATTGTGGACCAAGTAGCGAGGGGGGTTGTGTTCGATGAAGAAGGTGAGACTGTTCCTGTTTCGGATGTAAGAAAGTCAACCGCAAAAACAAAACGATGTTACGTCAATAAGAAAATTTTGATCACAAAATCACCTACCCCAAAAACCATAATACCAGATAAAATCAAACCAGGGCTTCCACATGGAGAAGATTCTGATTCGATTCAAACAGAAACAGAACCAACTACTCCCGCATCTACCCTCCCCTTATTGAGTCCAGTGGAAAGTCGTGGTTCGGGTGATGGTCTCCCTCGGATGACTCTGTCCATGATGTCTTCAGAGCTGTCGTCCAGCTCCTCATCGGATCATAGGTCAGAGTGTGAAGAATCGGATGTTCTTTTGTCCCTGTCCAACTCTCCAACATCCTGCTTCAATGAATCGGAAGGGGTTGAAGAGAATACCGGAGCAGTTAACTCGTTAAGGCCTGCTGGCATGGAGGATATCTTTCGATTAAGGGAATCTGTCATTGATCTCAAGAATCAATTGAGTGTAAGTGGGAGCCTGCCCAAGAAACAAACGTCCATTTGAGGAAATTTTTCTCTTCTCTTCGATTGATGCACAAATTTATGAAATATGAATCGCTAATCATGTTGTGAACTTATACAGGACCAGAGGACCATTAAAACCAAACTTCTCAGCGACGAGCAAGGACTTAAACACCGTATTCGGAAGATGCATGACTTTATCGAATGTCTAAAGATTACTTTCCCAGAAATGGTTATCCCGCCTGACATATTTGGCCCTCCTGAGTCCTCAGTTAACCTTCCTTCCCCGTAATTCCTTCTCCTGTTAAACAACGGTAATTCCTCCATTCGACTACACATTTGATACTATTCGCAATATTGAAAATCCAAAATTCTTAGCCGTCACGAAATGCATCCCAGTTATGTCGATAATATTCCATAACTTCTACGAGCTTCCGTCTCCGGTCAAGTATTGGATTCCCTCGGTACATAAACCTACGATGCCACGTAAATACATGCTTATAATATATTTTAACGAATCGCTAATACGTAATCGGTAGGTTAATTATCAAATCCTCGTTAATTATTATAAGTTGATATAGTAATCATATCAAGTTTTAAGCAGAAGGTCGGAATGTAAAAACTTTTTATACTTTGTTTTACACAGAAAGTATATATTAGTCATTATTATCAGCGCTATGCAATTTTGTTCTAATTTTAAGTAGGTCGTTATCTAAATATTTTATAACGTTATATAAAGCTATGGGTTTTAGTAAATGAACCAACAATCTGTGATGTGTACCTTCTAGACTTAAAGTTAGTTAATAGAATGTATATTTCTACGGACCTTTTCCCCTCGTGTTAGCTTATATTGTGAATAAAGCAGTTTTTTGAACCCCCTATATTCAACTACCTAGCCGTCTCCCTGACCTTCGTGTCCGTCATGAAAGGTCTCTTGTTTTCCTATGAAATTCTTATTATTTGATTGCCACCTTTTCAGCTCCAGCTTGTGCACGAAGTATAGCTTTTGAAGTTGTCAATAAAGGAAATGTTGATCAAGAAGAGCGAGAATAAATTGTCGTTTAAGGAAACGCACCTTCGGCACGGAATCAATTACTCTGTTAGGCTAATGAGCTCCTCAGCCTTCGTCCAAGATCTTTAAACTGTTTTTCGATGGTTTGATCAATAAAAAAAATAATTCAGGAATATTTTTCGTTCCAGATCAATTAACAGCTTTTGTACATTTTTGTCATCCTAAATATATTTATCGAAAGGTATGAAAAGCAACGGTAGGAATTTCCATTTCATTATTCAACATAATACAAAATTTGAATCGGAGATTCAGATGGCAAATTATTTACAAATAGTATCCTGTCCTGTCGGTGTCGGCTGTTTTGTCTCCAATGTCTAAACTCGTCAGCGTGTACATTTCAGTTTCAATTCAAATAAGCCTTAGTCTTTGTCTCCATCATTAGGACCAGTTGGATATAATTTGAAGCTCCAAAACGTTCATTTGGAACTTGGATGGATATGAAGGTTCGGATATCTCTTAAATTTTAAGTCGATTCGTTGATTCATATAGAAAATTGATAACTAGAGCGAATAAGTGTCGAGGTCTCGAAATCCATATCCGATGGCACACCCAACCTAGTTTCCTAGTTTAAATCCCAAATTCATACAGCTGACAGGAGTCATAAATTTCCATGTATATGTATGTGTATTCATGTAATTTTGTAATATCGAGTATGCAGTTGCAGTTCGGATTAAATGAGAATTGTAACTAGAAATTGCATCAGAAATCATAATATATCTTAATTTGCATACATCTAATCAAGATGAAAGATATAATAAGCTATAAAGCTAGGGTTGAACCTGATTTCCAGCCAGTTGGGGTGTCATATTATTATGTAGCAACGGCAAACGAATGAAGAAATCTGAATTTCGTTGAGGCCATAGTGAGAGACATCTAGAGACCCGTGGGGGTAAGGATTTCAGAGGTAATACTTCAGTTCTACTTTTCTTATTGACCTGAGAAGGTAGAATAGGAAGTGAGTGGACGGGTTACTCTGTGGATCAAGTGGATTGACCTCATGAACTTTGTCACTGGTCAATAAACACATCCATTTAATTCTTATCATCTTCTCCATTCATCAAGTAAGTAACCTCTTACATCATCCAGCAAGTAAACAATTTGAAATTATTGTGTACTGTAGAATTGTTATTGTTATTGTACATTGTATCGTAATAGGCCAATAATTAATCCAAATGATTTAAATTCCAGGTTTATTCTTGGCTCAAAATGGCCTTGACGTTCCAAGACGTTCTGAACGACGCGAAGAAGTTGTCCAGTCGCTTGAGTGAACATGATTCAGCAGCTGATGCCTTGGTCTCTCAAATGCAAGCTGTGTACCAGCAGGTTGAAGCGATGAAGCAGGTAGTTCATATATGTAATTGTATTTCTACTAATGAATTGATGTACGAACTACGAAGACACTTTGTTAATCATGAATTACCTCTTTCTACTCCTTCTAGTATCATGAAGACATATCTCAACTAAATGACCTGGCATCGGAGCGACCCCGCCTGGCTCTTGTGGCAGGGATTCAACAGGAGAGTAAGCACATAACGGATTTGCAACAGGAGAACCGAGAGCTGAAACTTGCCCTGGAGGAGCAGCAAAACGCAGTTGACCTTATTATGTCCAAGTATCGAGAACATGTTACCAAACTGATGGAGTGCAAGAGGCTTGATGAGCATCTACTTACCACTATTGACACGAATAATAAGGTGGGCTTTAGTTGGGTTAATTGACAGCTCTATTTAGGGAGACATTGTGAGCTTAAGTATAAAGGCTGGGATCAGTCTACAACCAAACTGTAATGGGCATACAATATTAACATTTTTCCTTGGTTGACTAAACTTAAGGCAATGATAATGTTAAGATACATTGTACATATGATATTCAATCAAAAAGCTCCTACATTCAATTGCAGCATGATTCTTCAACTAAGTATTTTTGAAAGCCTTAACAGGAATTGACAATTTCAAATTGTGAATTTTAATAGCATAGCGGTTTCAAAAGTAAATGAGCGACCAAGTCGGTCGTGCTGAAAATAGTTGGTACACCTCATCGTCATCGTCATTAATGTTTTTTGTGTTGGTTCGAAATAGGTGTTAGAATCGAATACGGAGAAGATAAACGAGATGAAGTTCGTAATGCGCCAAGCGATTAGTATGGATGAAGAATCTATTATTAAAGAGGAGGCTCTGCTCTCACGACTTTGGACCGAGAATAAGGTATTCATGTTTACAATTTTCATTGAATATGTGACTTTATCAAATTATGGATGACAAATTGTTATGTTTCAAACAGGGCCTACGAGAGATGCTTGAAATCTCCAGGAAGTACGGATCATACGGGAACTCCCTACTAAGTCAAGGCACTGAGGATAAGGAAGTACAAACGTCCTGACCCGTAGGAATTATTATAAGCAAAGCTTCGCGAGATTGTATCCGTGTGATTTCAAATCAGGAACCTACTAATTACTGCTACTGCTACAATACTGCTAATGGGTTAAATTTCACATGAGGCCGGTTGTTATAATATTTTAGTACAAGATCATAAAGTATGTCGTCTCTAAACTCTAATCACTAATTTATGAGAAATTGTTTACCTTTAAATAATTACCTAATACAAAGCGACACTCATAGGTTACAATAGTGCTAAGTAAGGGTGTATGAGGATACTGATACTCTACGGCTTTTGATACGTACGTGAAACAAACGAAGATGTGTTCTTCTCAAATTAATATATAGGCTAATCTATAATGACAGACGGGAATCTACGAGGTCATTAATGGAACTCTAACCTTTAATCTTCCTATGATTCCCGAGCTCCAATCTTATAACAATTCTAACAAATTGAAACAGCAAGAAATTTGACAAAATAAATCCATCTTCGTCTTCATGGTCCATTTTTGATTTTGTCTGTAAATATATATCCAGCATTATTATTATTATTATTCGATATTACTAGTTAGTTATACACGGGAAGGCGGAGTTTTCAATGAAACCCTTTTCAATACTTTACTAATATTGATGATTGAAGAAGTAACGATAAACATTACAGACGGCATGAATGAAATGAAACCCAATGACATCGACTATGTCATATATGTCATAAATGAAGAGAAATATCATCCCGTAATCAGTGCCTACTTATCAGATACAAAACCCAATTGGCTAGCCATGCTCAAGATAAGGATAGATCCGTGAAGGAGACGATTGGGAAAACGTTCCATTTCAAATACAACATTTACATAAGAGGAAGAGGTTAACTTGCAAAAAAGGTAGGGAATGGTTAAAAAGGCACAGACGGAGACGGACTTCAGTAGACGGAGGCAACTTGAAAAAAGTCGAGTCTTACCGACGACGAGAAGCACACGCGGCACTCACATTCTCAGCTTTACAAGCAGAGAAATACAATCCACAATCTAAATCTACCTACACACATCTTTCTCGTTTTAAAGTTTTTGTAATATTAAATTTAATTTTCAACGTTTTGGAAGAGGTACACGTGTTGGTAAGTCTGCCTTCCTCTGGGAACGGGGGTGTGGAGTGAGGAGATAATTCCGAATTTAATCAATAATTCATTTATGTCTCTTCAAGTCTTTTCCTGCATCCTGCCTGTTCACTGTTTGGAGAAAACACGAAATTTATTCAACTCATCTTCATCCAAGTATCGAAGACGGACTCTCAAAGTTTAAAATCCTCTTCGGAATCCTCGGGTAAATAATCTTTGAAATTAAAAAGTGGGCGCTCTATTTTTAACTTTTTTTTCATTTTTAATTCAAATTATATCCTACGAATGATACATTACGAAATTACATTAATCATGTATCACGAAACAGGTAAATAGAATGTAACATTGAATGTGCCTAAGAAAGAACTTGTAGTATGTCCTTAAATTGTAGAAACTTTATTTCCGATCAGGATTTTTGACCGGACAGGAGACGAATAATTATAAACTGGAATTATCTAAACCTGTTAGTTCAAACATAATTTGAGTCTTGGCCTTGACTGAAACGTACGTAAGATAAGTGTAATATGCATGGCTATGTGATTAAAACGCATGCGGCATGATTTAGTTTGTTAAAATTTAGCATTTCGAACAACAGCTTAGGGTTAGTTTTAGTTGACGTTCCGGGTGGACGGATCTAGTATTCGTTTGTGATTTGTTGAAGTGTCGTAATGTTTAACTTTTGTTCCCACAGACTGATTGGAGTTTGAGTTCTGATAAGACATAAGACGGCATTGGAACCACCTTACTGTAATTGGAAACAAAGGAGTCTGCACCCTGCCTGTCTCGAAAGAACTATATATATACGTTCGGCAACAATGGCTGCTCGAGCTGGTGCCTTGCTGACAGATGAAGAGGAGGTTCGCAAAAAAGTGGAGGTGAGGGCATCTCCATTAAGGGACACATGAAAAGTCGATTTCATATTTTATGTCAAAAAGAGCTTTTGGGCTTCATTTTAAATTGTTAGTTTGTAATTTCTTATTGTCTTATTGTCGAAAATATTGCAACGATAAATATCCACTCAATTTCCATCTAGAGTCAAGAGTCAAAGGATTGTGGTGCTTTTTGATTGGTGTTGCAATTTAGAAAAGGAACGCTTTAAGAACATAACGAGATGTAGTTGTTGACCTACTATGTCAACTATCTATTGCACTACTGGTCTGAAAGGAAACATATATTAATTAGTTTAATTACAATTTCAATTTGCTTTCAGCTCGGTCCAAACTCTGACTCCATGAATTTAAGAGGAAAGGATAATAGTATACTGGCACTCACCACCAAGGAAGTTAAGAAACCACTCGAAATTCTAGAAATGCAAGTACCGGAGACGACCGTTGGAGTAATCCTCGAGCCGTGGGCTTTAGCCATAAACTTGGAGGCCCAAAAAGATGAAATTATGGTAATGGAAAGTATTCTGGGCGTCGAACAATTTACTGTGTATGAGGGTACCATCTTATCTGGGAGAATATTGATTGAGCTTAACATATCAGAGGACTTTGAAATATACGACGATGAAGATGACCGTTTGGAAAAACATCAATCAATTCAGATCAAGCATTTGCCCCCTTTGATATTACACTTTACGCTTCCTGTTAACTACCCGTCCTCCGAAAAACCGGTTTTCACCCTCTCCTCAGTGTGGCTAGATCGCCAGTCGGTTAGTTGCAATTTCAAACTTTTGTCATTTGTTTTTTTTGGTTTTATTAAAGTTAACTCAAGAATATGTGTTGTTAGCTCTCAAAGCTGTGCAGTAAATTAGACGTGATCTGGAATGCCAATGTTGGAACGGAAATTTTGTATCAGTGGTCTAGTTTTTTAAAGGAACATTCAATGCAATTCTTATCGATCGATAAAGTGTATAACACCGATGCCTGTATGAAAGCTGTACGTTCCCGTTCCCGTAAGGTACAGCTATCCGAATGCGACTCGCCGATAACTAATAATGAAGTGGTTAAAGATGGTGAAGAAGTTGCTCAATTAAGTAACTCATCTAGTTTCGATTATGGTATGGCGAAATGTGCCGAAGAACTTGCTGGAGTCGATACAACTGGATCTATGAGTCCTGATAATTGTATTGCTAAATCTTCCGAAGGAGAAGCTGGAACCCTCAGCTCTGTATGTTTAGACATGGAAACGACAAAAGATCCTCAAGATGTTCCTTGGACAAACGGTTCGTCAGGTTCTAGTGTCGGTAATGGCAATGGCTTGTCTGAACAAGAAACGGCTGGACCAAGCAGCTCGTCGTCTTACTCGCCTATCAAAACGACAACAGCTCAGTATGATGTGACAGAAGTAGTTGAACCAAGTGGCAAAAGAAGACGGAAACGAAGATGTTCCAAGGTCGGTCCAAGCAAGAATTGTGATCAACGAGCTGTATTTGACACAAGGGGTTCTCCATTGGAACCCGGATCAGTCATGAAATACTTAACGGAGTATGATTATGACGAACAGGAAAGAACATTCTCCCGAATGACGCATTCTTGCGGCATTTGTCTTACAGATAAACTGGGCAGTGACTTTTTAAGACTGAAATGCACCCATGCATTTTGCAAGGAATGTATTCAAGCTGGCTACACGACCCATATTAAGGAAGGAGCGGTTGAAAACATCAAATGCTTGGCTCATTTGTGTACCGAAGTTCCCAGTACTGCTCAAGTTCGGTCGTCCGTCGGTGAAGAATTATTTCAGCGTTACGATTCCATCCTGCTGAAGCGAGCTTTGGAGACAATGGGTGATCTTATTTACTGCCCAAGAGGCCAATGCATGAAACCTGTGATACGGGATCCAAATGACACATTGGCTTTATGTTCATGCGGGTATAAATTCTGTTGCGTTTGTAAGATGGTATATCATGGAGTCGAGCCTTGTCGGTTTAAATCTGGTAAGCCTCATCATATGAAAATAAAATATCAGTTACACGAAATGTACTAACAGTACAATGATTCTTATTTGCAGAAATACGCAAGAAGCTGTTTGAAGAGTATACGACGGCCACAAAGGATGAGAAAATAATTCTTGAAAAGACTTACGGCGCAAAGCAAATTCGAGCAATCGTGGATACAACATTGTCGGAGCAATGGCTTGAGAAACAAAGCAAACCCTGTCCTCACTGCAAAGTGCCGATTGAGGTAATATGTCGTCCAACTCTTTTGCTCTACCCGTTTCTTCAATATTTTAATATTTTGGTTTTTAAACAATGGTTTCAATTCTTGCTTTTATTACAATTTTACAGAAATTCGAAGGCTGTAACAAAGTTACTTGCTGGAAATGTAACTCATTTTTCTGTTGGATATGCTTACGGCAGTTGGATCTCGCCAATCCATATCATCATTTCAATGACCCTACGTCTACCTGCTACAGTAATTTATTCGAGAATGTAAACGACAACGACGAAGAAGAGTTCGAAGATGAGGATGAGGATGATCCTGATAGTGATGAAAGCAGTGAGGTAGACCTACTTGACATACAGGCTGACATTGAACAAATGAGGAGAGAGGGACGAATAACAGACTTTCAGGCAAGGTTGTTAGAGTATTTCCGCTAAATGTTAACGTCAAAGAGAGCGGGCTGCTTCTGATATGGGCCGCATACAGTTACTTTGACCTTCTGGAATAAGCGTTGTAGACATATCTTGGCTTGGATTTTTGATAATTGTTTTCAACTTTTTAAACTATTACATGAATTAACGATTGAATCTGAATATTTGTATGCGTGTATGTACCGTGGCAGAGTGGCGGCGCCAGGAAGAAATATCATAAATATATTGACTTATTCATCTCAATAACAATTACTCGTAGTGTAGTGTTTTAAAGGAAGTAGAATGATACCTTATACAGAACGTAGGTTAATTAATTTTACAATTTAATCGAAAACCCGTATAAAGCGTCTTATCCAAGAAAGCAGTTGAATTTATTACAAAAATGTCGACCGATTTTTGATATATTTCAATTCTTCAATTTCCAATTACCATTTGATATCATTTCTGTAACTAATTTCTATTTGAATACGCTTTGTCCAGCTCTATAAATTGGCTACAGTGCATTGACGGTGCCTAATACCTACTTACGAACGACGTGTTTTATTAATTTTATATGAAACTCCGAATCGTTCTCCAACGTTTCACTCAATCATTACTGGATAAATCTATGGGTATGTCGACATAGTATATACTTTTGGGTATTTGAATCTAAATTATTAAATATCCTAGCAGTAATGGCTTAAAGAGGATGTAAATTGGCTAAAATACTGGCAGCTTAGGTACAAAGGGGTTTTTGTTAATTTAAATATTGTAGTCACCTTCTACAGATTACGTCTAATTATGTTAATGTATCCCATTCGATAATACATGGGAGTAGACATAAATCATTATTATATTAGTTATTATCCTCGATATTTGTGTTTTTATGCGTTTATCTTGTATCTATCTTGTTCGTTGTAATGTATATGAAAATATATGATAGTAGGTATGAGAGTAATGAATTGGAAATTTAAATAAAACCAAAACGTAAGAGAAGGCAACAGTTGTATTTCATTTCTAGTAGGGAGACCTGTACTTAGTTTCCCTGATTCACAATTGTATACTACGGCTACATTTGACTATATTCATGTTTAAGAGGCTTAATCAATTAGTATTACATATAAGGCCTTAAAAAATGACTGGAACAAGAAAAAAATAGGAGTATTCGTCTACCAAAATAACCTAAAGTCATTATGTATGAGTTCATAGGAATCTGTAACTTGAATAACAAAATAACAACTAACTAACTCCAACTAAATGATATGAACTATCATGTACATGTAAACTAAATGATGTAAACTATGCATTATCCGGGAGTCTCAGGCGCCAGGTACTCTCGAACAAAGACGAAGGTGTGTAGCCGTGAAGGAGAACTAGTTAAAATTAGTTCATTGCTACATTAGCTGTCTCTTCAACCTCTGTAAATCAAAATTGGAGGTCGAAGTTCGTACTTTAGAGTTTAGGGTAGCGCTTGGCTTTCTGATATAAGTGAGCGTGACGTAATACGTACCTGGTAAACCATTGTCGGTTAGATGCTTCTAACTATGGTAAACCCATTGGGAACTTCCATTTCTTATGACTTTTAACTGCTTGTGGTTTGTTATCTTTTTTCTGGTACTTCGATGACATGACTGGCTCCGATAATTCCCAAATTCGACCAAACTCATGAACAAATTTCTTCACGATTCCAGGATTGTTTGTAATCACAACGTTCTCACGGTTTTCACAAACTCCCTGCAGAACCAAAAAAAGAATTGTACAATTATGCCTCTAAACCTTACAAATTTAAGTTGCTGAGCTATGACTACGCTTACCGAAATAGTCCAATTCAGAGATCCACCTAAGACGGCTTGATCGTCAATAATAATGAACTTGTGATGCATCAAGTCCACAAAAATATCATTTGAGAATGCACTTCTTATTAGCTTAGGCTTTTCTCGAATACGAATCCCTGAAAGGCATAATAAAAAACGAAAGGTGTGAGATAGCAATGTCACAATATTGATATTCTATAAGTAATATCAAGCGTAAAACAAAAATAACCTCCGTACCGTGTCGTTTCCAAATATGAACCGTTCGAGGGACGTTAGTAACGGCCATGACATCAACTCCTTTTTCCTTTGCTGCATTAAACACAGCTTCCTCGAGGATTTTAAAACTGCTCGTATACATACAAATCTTCATCGTCTTCTTCGCCTGCTGCAAGTACCAAATGACCTTCTGGGTCGCAGAGTTCGGTCGCTGAGGGAAGTAATCTGGGAAGAATATGGCTGTGTTCCAGCGGTCATCCTCATTCGCAAATTCAGTCATGATCGCACCTGCCATTTCAATCTTAATTACAGCCTTCTCCTTAGCGACTTGTTTCTATTGGGATTAATAATTAACATTATAATTTTGACGTTTCATGGCCTTTCCTGTAGTGCTCTATTTTTTCTACACGCCTTATTCATGGCTAGCATTATTTATTCATAACGTGTTTGTAGTACTTACCAATTGCATATTGCCATTCTTAGTCGGGATTGAACGACGACGGACTTTCTTCTTCTTCTTCCCGAGGTACAAGTCGTACAGGTATGAAACGACTTCGGAGATAACCAAAGCAGAGCCTAATGCTATCAAGGCTTTCGTCTTATTATTCCAAATGATGGACATAATTGATTCGTGAAGTAATTGGGGTGTTGGATTTAAGAGTTGGCCACAAATCGATTCAGAGTTTAAAGGATTAGCAGTTTAACTATATACCTTTGTCGGCATTTTTCTTAGCCGCTTAAGGGACACTGCTTACCGGTTGAAGGGTCAGGATGGAATGTAACGAATTCTTAGAGTCTCTGCCTTCTAACTTTTGGTTAGAACTAAGGGTGAAAATAAGAGCGTTGGGGTCAAATACGCATCTGCAGTCGGAACGTTCGATGCTGAAGTGGCCAAAGTCCGTCAAGCTCATGACCAAATATTTCAGTATATATACATATAAGAAACTACGTTTTGCAACTAGTAGAGCAAAGGTTATGTATTTTCGTTTTGGTCAAAACGACATGAGTAGCTCAATATAGATGATAATATCCTACACCGCACATTGTAATTTTTAAAAGCGTTGGTCACACTTTCCCAACCAACATAGGATTTTAAATTTTGGAGATTTAAATGTAAACTGTTCTTTCTAACCGAGTGGGGGACGTAGCTATTCTTTTATGCATTTCCTTTTTTAATATGATTTAATAAAATACGATGTAATCAGATGTAAAGATGTAAGATCTTAAAAGTGCATATATTATTCATGATTATTGATTTATATTTTTTTATAATAACAATTGTCTAGAAAAGTCTTATGAACGATTTGGAAGAGGGGGATCGAAGTAATTACAGATCAATCACAAATCAGGAACAAACGTATGATAGGTCTGGTCAGGTTCAGCCAGCACCCCTATATCACTTAACAATATACCACACTGGTCCAAGACTTCTTGCAAGGTCGGAAGTTTCGGAGGGTCATTATAATTTATGCAGAGAAGGAATTCCCTCCCTACCAACGAAATACACCATTCTTCATTAGTGTATGGCAAGTAAAAATGTATCACATAGTTCCGGACTAGTTCACACCACATATCATGACGGACTTGTTCCTTTAGAAACTTACTCAGCTCAATTAACATCATGTCCTCTTCGTAATCAATGTTGTTCTTAGTATACAGCTTTATAAGTGTCCAACCTCGTCGAAGGGTGGGGCATGTGACGGGATTGTAGTTCAATCCGTCAAACTTCGGTATGTTGTATATATTAAACACCCCCATTAAAAATCCGCGATCATAAATTGTAGAGTTCTTCAGATATGCAGTACTTGCAGTGCCGTAGAGAACTGGGGGCCCTTGCTTTGGTAGCTCTTTAAAGAGCCTCTTGCATTCTGCTTCCAGTAACATGTCCAGCCACTTTATACATTCAGTTTCTCTAACCCGGCATTTCCCAATCGGCTAGAAATGATTTAAAACAGGGGATCATCTTTAAGACAATTGAATGATGTTGAATTGGAGGTGCACGTCTTTTAAACCCTATGCCACATTATTGTAAACAAGGGGTGAAAATTAAAGCAATGTCACCCAGACCCGCAGTTACAATTAGGTAACAGGGTCGTGGAGTTGCATAGGTCGAGCTAAAACTTTGTATTTAAGGTCGGCTAAATTTTTAAGAAAAGAACAAACTTACAAAAGGGACCTTAGGGTGTGTGACGAAACTCATGGAATCTATAATTGTTTCATCTAACTCCTTTAAATCCGTCGGTATCCCAATCCCAGGAGGGGGAACTCCGTTTAGCTGTTTATTTACGTAATACTTGATGTTCCATCGACAAATTGCATCTCGACCACAGTATGATCCAGCTATGCCACTCCTCGGAATGTATTTCTCACAACCCGTCTTACCCGACGCGTCCTTGCAGTAGGAAACGATTTGTGGGACTTTGGTGAACGAGAGGATGATTACGATTACGACGGTTGAGAAATTGGAAGTCATGTCTGCCGAGTGTAAGTAATTAGGAATCCGGACACTTTCAAGAGGGTTGTAGTTTGGGAATGCAAAATAGTTAAATGAAATGGTCTAAAATGCTGGACGATTTATGTTGGCTAAAGGCCAATGATATCAGGAAGTGCTGGAATCAGAGTTCTCGAGTGTAATTAAACAATTCCATTTTGAACTTCATTCATAAAAGCTTTATCCACTTCTTTTCAGCATATCTAAATTTATTTTATTTAAAAACTGATTTTCCAGTTTTTCCATGAAAATATGAAACATGAACAACAGCCAATGCATCGTATCATACATACTTCAAACTTATTTCCTACATGAACAGAATCAGCAGATCTGCGACATGAAAAAACATCATTATGGTCCCAGATCAGCCTCATCTTGTTCCACAAATTTCAAAGGAGTAGTCCAACTTTAAGGAAGCCGGCTCTTGTATCCAAAATCTGTGTCTGGAGTCAGTGGCTCTTAAATTTAAAAGCTGTAGTTCTGATGAACTTGATTTAATGGCATTGTGTTTTAAATGTCAGGGACAGGCACCTAGTTTAGTTTTGTGTTTAAAATAAAAAAGGAATGTTTTTTTAACCGTTTATTTTTTTTTATTATTATAATTTAATAAAACATGAATACTAAATACACTTAAGCAAACGATTTAAACATAGGTGATAGGAACAATTATTAATAGTTAAAATCGCATTATGGGAATTTTCTCTCAGTTCAGAAAATAATGTCATCGGAATAAACATTCAAAATAGTTCTCAGATAGAGGCATTAATCTGTAGTTTGCATGTTCTGGCCAATTCCAATATATATGCCAATACATAATAATATGTAGGTATGGATATGTTTGCATGTGCACATATTACAATATGCCAATATGTAAACTGCTCCTGGTGATCCGCTTGCATAGTACGGTTGTTTCATATACATAGGGAAATGTATTGAAATGTTTCGATGCAGGTAGGTTGTCTTTCTCTGTTGTTAAGATATATGGATTTTCCCAGTTTTGTCCTTTACCCGGCAATGCATTCTAATGATACGTAAATGAATTAAGAGTTCACAAAGATTACTGCAGCCAGTAACAATTGTAGAATTTGTCAGAAGTTCGAAGCTCTTTCAGTAATACTTTTCAGTCAACGGTGTTCCTTCCACAAGACAACTTTTAGTTATTAGTGCATAGCTTTGACAAATCTGATTTAGCTTGTTTCTTAAAAAAGTCCACTAACTATAGTACAATTATTGTTAAGTGATCTGTTAATTAATACAATTGTTACACTTCTCCAATTGTGATAAATAGTTATGAGTTCAAACGACGCCGACAAAG
Organism: Desoria olivacea; assembly: GCA_034695115.1. Lineage (NCBI taxonomy): Eukaryota > Metazoa > Arthropoda > Collembola > Entomobryomorpha > Isotomidae > Desoria > Desoria olivacea. Next base: position 44,133 of record JAQFZA010000024.1, on the reverse strand, counting down.
ACAACGGGTAAGTGAAATTTGTGTTCTATCATTTTTGCTCGAAAACTTTAAGCTAATTCTTAAATAAGCGTATGTGTTGTGTAGAGTGGCGTGGCGTTGTCCAGGGAGGAGGGGCAAGTCTAAGAGGTCGTTGAAATTTAAAGTGAAGAAAGAACTTTCGGTAATCATAGAGTCTTCGGATGACAGCTCCATGGATGTAAAAGAACCTCAACCCAACACCAATTTAAATGTGTGTTGTAACGTCTTCGTAATATTTTTCGCTTGTAAATTTCCTTGATAAAGTTTTTGCATATAGATAACAGAGACCCAGATATGAATTACAGTGATATGAATTTTGTTCTTTGTATTAGGACATCACCGCATCATGCTCTTCAAGTGCTGGAGCACAGAATTCAGATGTCTTTGGGATGCCAGAACTGGACCGAATGGCTTTTCCTCGACCTCCTCTTACAAAGTTACGACGTTCCTCCGCGGCTTCCACAGACTTGCGATGCCGAGCCTCTACCTTTTTGTGCAAAGAAGATCCAAACGCTCGGATGGATAACTTGTCTACAGATCAAAACACTGATCCAAATCCTTCTCATTATGGAGGACCAGCTGCTAGTTCTGGTAGTACTGCCGTACCTGAAGAGTCAGAGGGTGAAGGTCCCACACACGAGGACTTTCATGAGATTTACGTGAGCATTCAACACATTGTCCGATACGTAGCAGATATGCCAGAGCTCCGGGTTTTGCTCCGAGATTGTGAATATATTGAAAAGGTAGTCAGCTTAGAGCAGAGGAAGCTTTTCTTTTCCTCGAGTAATTCAAACCGAAAGGCAGGTTCGGGTAGTGGTCAATCGAAGAAGTAGCTCGAAAACTACTTTTTTAAAACCCCATACTGATTGTTTAAGTTAATGAATTAACTAGTTGTCCGACGGATCATTAATCTCTGAACTACTCATTTAGAGGTATTTAATTTTGAAATATTTAAAACCGGAACACCTATTATTAATTTGCTCGGTGATTCTTTTAGGTTGTTTTAGTTTACTATGATCGCATACAATTTCTTTGTTTTTTAAAACCATTTTTATATTGTTTATGAAGTTTTACAATGGGCTTAAATTGTATAATGTTCTGATGAAAAACAAATTAACTCGCTTCTTGTTCCTGCGATTTGGATAATGGATTAGCCTAATTTTTTAATTGTTAATTGTGCAACATCGGCTCCGTAAATTATAGTCGTTTAGTCAGTTTAATAAGTTATGCGTTTTGATGAAATACAGTTGAATTTTGTAAATCTTGGAAAACTCTCATTGAATAAACTCATCTTTCCTATCTTGTCAATTATCTAAACTCTGAAATTTGCATGATGTCATCCTGATAACAATCTCAACCATACTTAATGAATGAATTGTCTGAATCTCTATGCTTGAAATCGATTGAAATTGCATAGCATTGAAAAAGTACGCAAGTTGAGCTTTTGCTTGACAATGACAAGCTTTAGTTTTGTCATTAAGGTTTTATTTTATCATATTTCTACAAGTATTGTGTAATTGGTTGGATTTGCATTTTGCATACAATTCCCAGGATTTCTGGACGCTAACCGTACGTCAGTGCATGTCATCAGATGAAATGTCAAATATCACTCGAGGTAGAATGGTCCAGTTGTCAAACATTTTGTGACGTTTTGACCATCTTTGCATACGTAGGTACTATGTATAAACTCCAACCGTTCTAAATTAGAATAAAAGTCATCAAGTGCTAAAACGAATAGGGTAGCCAAAAAACTGTCATCTGTAGAAATGAAATAACTTTCAGTACATATGACTTTCATATATAATTGATGGTTTATTCATGAAATCGAAAAACAAAATGCATTTTCTACAGAAAGCTAGCTATCTAGACTCCAAATATTTATTTATCACAGCAACAAATCACAGACATGACGGAGCGCAAAACGCCAAAACAGAAACTTGTTTTAAAGCTAAAATCGATACTGATTTTAAAAATTCCTATTGAATTACATAAAACATACATGTATGCAACTTCATCGTTCATTTCAGTCCAAATTTACATGACCAATAATCGTAGCATAATTTTGCATACGAATAGGAAAACATCTATAACATCCAAAGCTATAGCCACAACTTACATGAACTCTGCAGCAAAACCAAGAGGTTTTGAAGTCTCCAAAACCAAAACAAAGTGGCGAGACTAAAAAAATCTCTGAAAACCTGATGGAACCCAGATTTCTCTGGCATCTTCTAATAATTAATGTAAATAACTAATGAAATACCATTAACCTTTAACGCTTCAGATAAGCCTTTAATAGATTGAACATGCTGGATTGGATCCCACCACCGCACCGCCACTGCAAATCTTGTAAACAGACGATGTAAGGGCGAAGCGGGTATTTTATCCCAACTTCCCAAGAGCTGGAAGATCAGCCATTGGACCACATCATCTGTAATGTTTTTTTTATATTTTGTTTTTGGGAGATTTGTTCAATCTTCCTCCCCTTCCAAAGTCCCAAGTCAAGAAGTAGTTGTATATAATAATATTATAAGTATGTATTGACTTTATAACTATAAATAGTGAGCAAGTTATACTTCATTCAAAATCACTTCCTCACCGAGTTACTAAATCCTTATCTTTCTTCCTATGTCTACAGAAGCCTCGTCCTTCTCCCACGAACATCTTCCATTCCAGTCTGCTCCTTCAGAATTCTTATGTTTTTTAATTAGTGATTAGCGAGTCATTTCAATATTTCAAGTTATTTAGGAGGAAACGGTTTCTGGCTTAAACGGGCGAAGCGGGTTACGGAAAACCGGTTCTTATTTCTGTGTCCGTCTATCCGAATTTAAAGTTGTCCAGAGTTAACAGAATTGAGGTTGATTTCAAAGATACTTCTTCAGAGACTAAAGTCAAAGTCAAAGTAACCGCATGAAGTGTCACTTTTCTTGTGTCAAAATGAGTCAGAGGCTGTTGACACTGGCCATCCTCGTCACCTTCTGTGCTGCATTTGCCCTGCCTAATAAAGATGGGGATGCTAGACGGATCTTTGATAAGGTAGAATCGAAATACTTTATTTCCCTCTTCTATTAAACAAGTTTAGTGAATACATTTTCACCAATAAAGCTTGCTAGAAATAACTACCTACAATATATTTTTATCTTAAAAACAAAATCACGTTGTCAATTGTATCAACACTCAAATAATAATCCATTCAAACGTGTGTTAAAAAAGTCGGGTCCCATAATATGTTCCGTGTTTTTTAGTGAGTATGTACTACATTTAAGGTTAACTATAAAAGTGGAGTAATAGGGGTTAAAATCCTTAAAACAGGCTCTTCAGGGTTCATAAGGGTAGCTAGATGATTCATCAATATGTTTCGTACATTTATACATTCATAAGAATTACAAGCAGACAAGCACTGAAAACAACCGCATCGTCCTACAATAATCTTTCAAAAAGTGAGTTGTCACCTCCTTACTGACATACTTGATTAGGTTAGTTACCTACATTATATGTGAATGTGACTGGCAAGTAGATAATAAATAGTTGTCCAACTTAAAACAGATTTAAAAAAAAATCTACAATGTATTTTATACACACTTTAAGCTGGAAAATTGGATTAATAAAAACGGTGGCTGGCCGCAAATGTTGATATTAAAATTCTTATTGTAATTAAAAAAAATGGTTTGACAACATCGGGAAAAAACAGATTTGCAAATCATCGGCATCTGAATGGTTTACTGCGTTTGTAACTTTATTGCATCACGCTGTGATTTGGCAATTAATGTATTCGGTATTATTTCATATACATTTCATTTCATAACAAATTATTTATTATGAAATTGGGTAAATACTAGCTGCTTTAAAACTTTAAATCAACGATAATCACATCCCACACTTAAATAAATACTGACATTTACAAATTAATCACTGATCAGGGAGGGATCAAAGACTTAGTTAATAAAATCAGTGGCAATTATTACTAGTCGTCATTTTAGAATCAGAAACTCCTCAATATTCTCTAAATTTGAGGGACGGAATGGCTTCGGAAACCCTCGTAGATTTTTGCAACTTTAATTCGAGTTTTATAGTTGTACAATAAGATTATTACAATAAGATTTTCAACTCCTTAACTGCCTGTAGATTAAGCTGAAAAAAACCGAACTCTGTTTGGTCACTGAACTATGTTGTTTTATATGTAAACTTACATTCAGTACAATAAGTATGACATGTTTTAAGTTTTCAATCTCCATCAATTTATTTCCAACTAAATCAGAAGTTTAATTTGAGTCAAATCTCTTAATATAAGAATATTCAAATCTGTAGTAGTAAAGAAGAACTCATCAATATCTAGTCGTTTTCAACCATTTTGATAAAATTTGGTATCTGATTGTCAAAATTTCGATCACATGTAGGGTTTTTTTTTAATGTTTTGAGTCTCCAATGTATTTGTAATTTGTCCCTATAAGGAAAGCTCATACATGAGTGGCCTGAAGGACTGATGGTTCCTTTGATAAGCCTCAAAATCATTTTGTTTCTATTTATTATGTACGACGGAGGATTTCATTTTCTCATTCTATCTAACCGATTCCATGCACAAAATTATAACCCATGACTTACTTTAAGTAGGATATCAAATGCATTTAGATCTGAAAGAGGGGATAATAATTAGTAGACATTTTGTATTTCAAAATTTTCAAACCAGAATTAATAGGATTTATTGAAACCACACCACTTGAAAGCGACAGTTCTTCGCAGTAGTCAATTCTTTGACATGATTATATTTCATCACGCGATCGTCATATCATTTGAACGATTAATTACAATTAATTAATCTCATTCAAAAATACTTCTTGCTTTAAAGATCGTACTTAAGGGTGACGGACATTCGATTTATTTTCAGTGTGCAATTGAACGTGGTTTCGAACTCCATCCGTCCATATGGGCGGATAATGAAATACCAGCCATCCATTATGTATGTACGTATAGTATTAGCTGATTACTGATTTGATTACCAATATTTCATGCATACGAGTAGACTCTTTTTAATACACGTATAATTAATACACACCCACAATTTCTCTGTCAGATCTCAAAACCACAGGCAAAACTACAGCAGAATATGTGTAGCTGCATTATAAAATGTAATTAGAGATCAAAGATCCTATTCCGTCGTAGTATCCATTTCCCAAGACCCACATATACACACTCGGGATTTGTAGTCCTTGTAGTAACTTTCTGTTACTTAAACGTTCAACCGGAATCTAAAATCCAAAAAATCTGAACATGAAAATCATTAGAAGTGGCTAACCATAACTTGTTCAAAAGGACTTGAATCCTGGCCGATGCTTGCATAATAACTAAAATATGCTTTAAATTAATTATTAAAACCGTCTCATGCTCTCTTTAGCTAAAGTTATGCTTTCTAATGTAACTAATTGTAACTAGTGATAACTAAAACTAACAATAAGATTAAACAGAGTACGAAATAACTTTGAAGAACACTAGTCGACATTTTCTGCTGCTCGTGTTCGTTCATTCTGAATAACATACCGCTATATATACTTTGCTGTAAACGCCCACATTTATTGTGAGTTCAAGCCTCGATTTAAAACCCTTTTGAAACCCAGGAGATGCGAGTCTGTAACTTAATTAGCCAGGTTGTTTAGCACATCAATTATTTGAATAACAGCTATTAATAATGAGTCGTTTGGTAAAAAAAAATCTTTTCAATTCAGTCTTGTAGAGGTTTTACATACATCATTCTGTATTGCACTAGTTATGTGCCAGTCTGCAAGGAACTACAAATAGTTTGTCTGAGGTTCAAATGCGTACAAGACTGTTGACATATATAGAGGTGCTTCTAGAAATAGCGTAATAAATATAGAAATTTATGTGACCGAAACTGTGTTTGAATTCCATGTGCAGCCTTTGAGTGACCAGGATCATTTTATAGACGGTGAGCACAATGCAGCCTATGACCACGAAGCATTTTTGGGTGACGATGCCAAGCAGTTTGATGAACTCTCACCCCAAGAGTCACGCCGACGTCTTGGGTAATTCAATCAGTTCCTGGTCTATGGTTATATATGTACATAATTCTAGCCTATCCTTATCCCACATGTATGATATTATCCTTTTTAAAAAATATGCAAAGAAATGCTGATTGAATATCCATGTGCAATAGTCAAATGAATCAACACCAAAGATTAACTATTCCAATCCCTGCCAAAGTCATTCGCATTTGATATACACGTGTATGTGTATATACATCTGTATGTGAATGAGGGTATTTATGCTTGTGTTGGAACGGTATTAAAAGAATTAATTTCAATACACTTCATTTTATAGTTTCCTGAAATATTCTACAGAATTTTATTGAATTTCCATCCAAGTACCAATTAGCCCTATTCAAGAAATTCCAATTTCTGCTGAAAGGCTGGAAAGGCCCAATATTTTTATGATAGACTTTTTAAATGAAAGTTGACTCCTTGTACTGCCTGCACTTGAAGTACAAATGGAAATCCCCGTTGTTCGTCCGAGTCTGTTTAATCCATTGCTGATGACAGTAGATCGGCTTAACTTACTAATAGCGATCGAATGAGATTGGTTTGTAAGGAGTTATGAAATATCTTTAAGCTAAGCTGTAATGGATCGATGTTCTTTATTTTCATCCCATCCAGGCTCATATTTGACAAAATAGACACGAACAAAGATGGAATTATTGAAGATTTTGAACTTAAGAAATGGATCCAATGGACCCAAAGGAGATTTATTGTCAAAGACGCCGAAACACAATGGAGGATTCATAATCCGAATGGGAAGGACAATATTTCATGGCAAGAATATCGTAAAGCCAACTACGGATTCTTGGAAGACGAACCCGAAGGGACTGAAGACAGGAAAACCTACACAAAAATGATGGAACGGGATAGAAGGCGCTGGACAATTGCAGATCTGAATGCAGATGACCTCCTAACGCAAGAGGAGTTTCAAAATTTTATCCATCCCGAAGATGTGCCTCATATGCAAGATGTCGTCGTTCTGGAGACTGTCGAAGACATTGACAAGGATGGGGATGGACAAATTTCAATGGCGGAATATATTAGTAAGAAATTATGTCAAGATCAATCAACATTTAAGTCGATTGTCTATGTCCTATTATACATTAAATTGATGTTGTCTTTAGGTGATTTGTATCGCGGAGAGCCAGGGGACGAGGAACCAGCATGGGTGGAGAACGAGCGAGAGTCGTTTAGATCGTACCGAGACAAAAATAAGGACGGTTTCTTGGACAGTGAAGAGGTAAACATTCTTTTTTATCAAAGTATCAACTAATTAAGTACATAGTTTTGAATCGTAGAAACGAAAGTTTGATTGGATTTTGATTGAACGGTGAATAGTTATGGACTCAATAACGGAATGACCGTAGGGAATATTTGTTTGCATTCTTAATTATGATTAACTTGTCCCATAATCTCATCACTGTACATATGATAGTACTACATATTTGAATAATTAACATCCAACAAGTTTTGTAACACGGGAAGAGGTTTCTTAGAATCGGAGCCGTGATATCTCAATTAAGACTATAGTATTATATGTAGTTGTATAGTCACCTCATTTTCTTCTTGAATCCAATCAGAACGTACCTCGAGTCTTAGAACTGTTGTGAGTCTTTGAAAGATGATTAGACTGCTAAGTATCTGTAGTAGGTATATAGCCTTGAAAAAATAGTTTATTATCTACTTCGTACTTGATACAAGATTTGAGAAAACTAGAGCCCCTGATACCTCAGAAGTTTACCTGCACTTTGTGAATTGTGGGATCCTCATTCATGTTTTAGTATTAGGGTTTCCTCTAATCTGCTACTTATATCATCGTCTTTAGACCCATGGGCTTTCAACCAATTCAAAACAAATCTCATGTTTACTTGATCCCAGATCTACGCTCCAATTCTCTCAAAAAGCAAATTTCGGAGGTTTGGAATCAGAGTTTTAATTTTAATTTGTAGCCCAATTTGCCCATTCGCTGCCCAAATGTATATATTTGCACAGTCCGACAGAGACTTCAGACTACTTTACAAATATTCCAACATATACGTCAACTCATAAAAGACATCTTGAAACCTTTTACATTTCGAACTTGGGTTATGCTAGGAAGGATTTGGTAGTGGTACATTACTTCTATAGATCTTATGCAGCCTGTGTCAAGGATCTTACCAGATCGCAGTTGGAAATGAGTCTAGTCTCTCCAGGGGCCTTACTCAACAGTCCACGAGAACGATTTGAAGGGGAGAGAATGATCCAATTTCGTGGTGAAATCACGTTCGTGAGCTTTATTAGAAAGTCTGAGATTCAGGGCGTAAGAGGCTGGTCACCTACAGAGGCCTTTTTATTTAAGGTCAAGGATAGACATATAATCTCTGGAATCATTAATCCGGTTTCAACCTCTAGGGATCTACTTGGACTATGTTGAGGTTTTCAATTCTAAAAGCCAAAGATAAGAGCTGCTGAAGCGAAAATATACTTTAGGTTTGTAGTGACAAAACGAATAAAATAAGTCGTAAGCGTCAAGTCTGTTCTGAAAATCTGTAATGCGATGTTCATGATATTAGGTCAAGGGCTTTTGGGTAACAAAAACTGCGGATGTGTCCATAATTTCTTTTATGTATAGGAAAATCGTTAATAGAACCAGAATAATGAGGAATTTCTGATCTGATCACAGCTGAACGGGAATTTTGATTGGAATAGCTTAGTGGTTTGAATCCTGCGTTTGCAGATTATAGTGTACAGTATTTGATATTCACCACCATAGTCAATGTTTTGTTGTATCAGAACTAGCGATTTATTTGTTTGCTTTCAATAGCCACAATTCCTAATCTACGAAGCTCTCATAATCCCATCGTTTACTTTTTTTGCAAGCAGAAATTGTGTTGAGCTTCATGTAGTCTTTATAAGTGGAAACTGATAATTAGTGATTGTCTGACGTATTTCCAGGCCATAAGGAATTGTTGTATTTATACTCGCATACTTACTGATTACAGGTAAAACAATGGATATTGCCGGACGAGTATGATCACGCGGAAGCGGAGACAAATCACCTAATTCACGCCTCGGATTCAGACGCGGATGGAAAGCTAACGAAGGACGAAGTGTTGGACAAGTATGACATTTTCGTCGGCTCCCAAGCCACAGATTTTGGCGAAGCTCTCGTCAAACATGATGAATTCTAGGCTTGTACACAATTTGGAGGATCACCGTAACCTAGCGGTGGTCGAGTTTGCAAGGAGCTAAAACGCAAAAAATCATCTCATCTCACAACTTTTCACAAAATCTTCTGTAAACGTAGAACAACAAAGCTTCTTCTGACGGATAATACGAATGAGGGATTAAATGAGTCTCATGGGGTCTTCCTAAGTCTATTCGAAGCCTCTCCATTTGAAGAATTATCTTTGTCGTGGTCCAGAGTCGATGTCGACAATTACTGAGCCAACTTTAGCCCGAGCTTCAATCCCCAAATCATGAAGTCAAATCTTTAGTTTGAAAATTTGACTCATAAGCCGAATTTTATGCTGAACCTTATTCGTATGGTTCTTCCGAGTTGGCTCCCTGTAAACTTCAACTCGTTGTGCAATTGTATCTGGACCACGACAGATGAGTTCGAGGTCGAATAAGCCTAGGACTTAAAGTCGTATGTTTCAATATACCAAATATAGATAGTCAAGTTTGCTTAAGTAAATTTTTTATGTAAGTTGTTATTCCTAACCCAACGTTACCACTGAAGCGAGGCAGAGACTGGACTCAGTTGTCAACAGTCTTCCAATATTTATGCAAATACAATCTGTCAATTCTGACTCAATTCTGACTTCCAACGGGAAACTGCAACTTTTACAGAACGGAACTGAACAACCGCATAATTAATTAATTAGTCACAACCAAGGCAATCAATCTTTTTTCCTTCCATTTAAAATACGACATTTTATATTTATAAGGATTTCATTACACAGCCATATAATGTTTTAATTTAAGAGCTAAATGTTCAAAAATGTTTACATTGTTAATCAGAACTGCGGTTATAACCGAAATTAAACTTTTTGTGTTCGCAGTAGTTACTTGTACCTAAATAAAAACTGCCAAAAATTTTGAAGAGTCTTGACTTGGTGGGGAGTAGAGGTGGTGAGTATTGAAGTAATCAGATAACCTGGAGGAAATTAAATTGTTAACGTTGCTGGAATTTCCTTCCTCCTGGAACTCCTCGGAATAATTCCAGAACGGTCTTGATCCGATCTCGGAAGGTAACTCCCTTCCCTTGTTTCTTTTCGCTGTCCACCATAGCCTGGGTAAGAGCCCTTAACGATTCGCCGCGGAACGTCCATATCAGCCTTGGGATTCCATCGCGAAGCTCCTGTCGGACCAGGACCACAGGCCTACTAAAAAAACGCCTATCAGTACAAGTACCGAGAAAAATCATGAAAAGGTTGACAGTCAAGCAGTAAAAAATGAAGCTTACCTTTCACAGTTATTTACTCCATTTCGTTCAGCAGCATTTCCCGTCGGGGGAGGCGGCAACAGGATAGCTTCAACAAAAAAAAGTTTGCATTTTCATAAAGATTACGAATACATGTCGAAGATTGAGAAAACAATAATTTCAGAAGTTCTCTTACCCATATCGTTGACTTTTTGGGTCAATCCTTTGCGTGACTGCGATGGAGTAAAACAACAATGAAAATTTGAGAGTCAAATTGATCAGATTTACTACGAGAAGCACACTCTTCCACGGTAGAAAGAGGAATGAAAATCGGATTGTTTTCGCTCTCCCTTTTATACCCTCCAAAAACTGTTCACTTGTTTGCTAAATTTCCGTCGGCATGGAAATGTATCCAATGGAACTTTACCTAAACAACGACGATTCCTGCCTTCGAATTTCAATTCTGAACACGACGGAGTGATGACCTCAAGAAAATCACGATGGATTTTCATGTGAAAACTACCTGGAATTTTCCCTTTCTAATTTCAATAATATCTACTCCTCCCAAACAAAACACTGATGAATACTGATGATGCCTGCCTCCCGCCAAAATAGGCAAATGAGATGTTAAGTTGCGTTATTTTGATGTGGTCGTCCCTTCAATTTTCTTAATATTGGTTTAGATGCATAGACAACAGAATTTGATCAATTATTGCTTCCTGGATTTTATTCATATGTATGAGTATTATAGCTGTCAAAACTTCACATGTGTTAAATAGGTATGACCAATACCTTTGATTCTCGTTTTTTCAGTTCTAGAAGTCTGTACGACCCGACCCCGACTTCCTACTAAGTGTAAAACCTTACGGTTGCTAAATATCGTTGCATATGAAACAACTTCCAAAAATGTCTTTCTGCTTCGACTTGTTTGAAGCTACACATGACAGCTCAATCTCATTGTATACAAACAAATTGGTACATTCGATAATGCGATACATTCATATGATTCATATGGATCCGTGAAACCGAGTCTGCTCTTGCTCCTTGCTGGATTAAGACCGACTTTTCTGAAATATCTTGAAGGGAGAGTGTAAAACGTACATACTAAAATGTTTGAATTTTTTCAGTTGAATCAAAATGCACTGATTAAGCTTAATTTGATGGAACTAAGAATCTGCAGGATTGCAAACGGGTTTTACTATGTAATCGCACTGTCAGATGTAGTGCACTTATTTTAATAGGGAAGTTCCGAACACTAAGGCTTATTGCACAGAAAAAGCCTGCATACATAATGTACATACGTAGTCTGCTTATTCAGCTCAATTCGGATTTCAAATCCTTATCGCGAGCACAATACTGAAGTCATTCGAATTTAAAGTATGGGTTACCCACAAACAGACGTCAAGAAAACCCCGCATTTTACCAAACTACCCTTCGCTTACAGACGCTTGAAGACAATAGCTAATCTCAATCATTTCCTAATGGTAATGGGTATGCATATAAATTAATTCCAACCAAAGTAAAAGAGGCTACGTAGGAAATGTTGACGAATGGGAGCAGGTGATGAAGTATCTTGACATATTTAAAGCCAAAAAACTCAAAATGGAATGACTCCAAGTGACTATAACCTACAGAAGCGCCACGAACATACCACAAGAGATCCATCGGAAGATACGGGACTAACGAATATCTAAAAGAACCAATTCCAAGTAACAGTACACGGTTTCACAGTAGCAAATCAACTGGCATGCAGATCCGTTCCGTATTGACCGTATACTGCACAAAGTTGGATACTGTAGAGGAAGACAGGAATATGGAGGCCTCTGGTTAGAGTCCCATGGTTCTGTGATTGCTTTTGTTGGATTTGTCCCATAGCCGGGTATTTGATATTTACCCGGTCTGTTGGAAAGTGTGTAGTGTGTCTGGAGTTCTAAATTTCTAGATATTGGATGATATGTTGGATATGCCGGATCCTAGTAGGTGAGGACATACTTGAGGAGTGTGCTTTTAGAAGGCGCATGGGGGATCGGAGAGGAAGGGAAAGTCGGGTTCATTCTGAAGTTTGGAAATCGGAAGAAAAGGGTTGTGTAGGAAGTGTGAGTTCTTTACTCCAGCTTAGCGTATCATGAGAAGCACCGCCGTCTTCTGTACTTCTGTCTTGGCTATTCCTCGGGCATTCAAACATCCTCCGATTTATTAGCCCCGGCTCTCCGGACTTTTCCATGTCAATTACCATGCATTTTATATCATCACACTTTTATCTTGCTTTTCATTCAGAGTACCGGGAGTTGTAGTTTCGGGTAGTTGAATATTTTGAGCATTGTGAGTAGTTTCTGAGTAGTTTGTGACTCGAGGACAGTCTTAAGTCGTAAGTCTTTACTTCCCAGGTTCACATCCTGAATTATAAAGGACGCCCATAGTAATTTTCGGAGTAGGAGGAAGTAAGCAAGGAAGGTAGAAGGAGTGCATCTGGTTTTGATCAAGTGTTTTATTTCAGCTATTATTGTCTCACTCTCTGCAATATCTGTACGAGTCAGAGTCTCAACTTTATCGTCTCGTATGTTCTGTATTTGCATCTTGTAGCGAGAAGGACATTAAGTGTGTGGAAATAAAGTGTCAATCTGCCCCCGAAACCCAGATTTACTCACCAGTCCTACGAAATCGGAGTTTCGGAGTAGTTTGGAGTTTTGATTCTTCGCCTGGCTTCAATCCGATTAATTTACACAGCCTTTAATTCTTCATGCACTTTAATAACAATCAAGTAGTAAGGAGGAAGCAGCTTGTAATTCATTCATCCCATGAGGCTGGTGGATTGTATGTGTTTAGCCTGGGACTCTTGGGACTTGAGATGTGTTCACATGTTGTTCAGTGTTAATTAGTTGTCAACAGATTTACAGATTTTAACTCTTTTTTACACAGAGAATTGAGTTTAAAAAGAAAAGTGTACCCAAGTTCTTTACATTTAAGAGATAACTCTAAAACTTCTGAAACAAGACTCTTGACATTTGGTATAGAAAATACAAAGGTGAATATTTCGAGAAAAAACAAGTTGGCGAATATAGTGCAAGTATTTGAGCCAAGTGTTTACAGTCTTAATTGAGATTCAGGTTTGAAAAGTAGGAGGATATAAGAATTGGAATAGACTCTACTTTCGCCCTCATAGTGGTATCTTCGTATTAAGGATTAAAGACATTAAAGTCTTGGTTTATTATTATTACACGCTGTGTGGGGCAGACTAAATAAATCTGCCGAGAAGATGATGGAAATTGGAGAGATAAACATCTTGTCACCAAAGAGTGGTATATCGAGCGGATATTCCCTGAAGGGTATTGACACGTCCCTTACTTCCGAGGGCAGTGGTGGTGGTGTAGACATTGGTGCATTGGTAGGAGACTTTAGTAATACTGAGGACCACGACCATATGTCAATGATGATGGACTTGGGTAATGAGACTTATCGCTTGGAAATGGAGACATATTTAAACGCCTACCTTGGTCCCAAGCACCTTCCTTACGAGAGTCTCATCCCCATCACGGTTGTCTACTCTTTGATCTTCATATCTGGAATCATCGGAAACTTCTCGACGTGCATTGTCATCTACAAAGCTCACTACATGAGGACATCCACTAATTACTATCTTTTCAACCTCGCGATTGCGGATATGCTCACACTTATATTCGGTAAGTTTTGAGCTCGTTAATTCCTTATTGACGTTCGACAATATTGAATAGTACATATCTCTCCATTCGTTTCATCATTTCCAGGCGTTGATGGGATAATGACATAACCTTTGTTTGACTTCAATTAGTAAATGTATTCATGTACAACACATAACATCTCCCACGCATATTTATTTCCCTGTAATCTTTTTTGGTGCTTGTACAATAGTATAGCCAACAATCTGTTATTTACTTATATAGTATATAGATACATGCCAAATTAATTGCGCTTTTGTAAAATGCTCCTTTCCCATGAAAACAGATTGCCTAATGTGCTAATGTGGGAATTATATTCGAGCTCCGGCTTATTTTCTCAAAAGAATTTCGCTGGCCAATTTGTTATAGTCAGCCAATTGTATGCATGTTGCAGGTAACTCATCAAAGGGACCGTACCTTTTAGATTATCCGGTTCGGAAGAAAGAGTACTTACTGGTACATATATTTAAGCTTGATGAACTATGAACCGGACTATGTTTTGGGTTTGGCTCGTTAGCCAGGACTTGCATCACCTTCTTTGTGTAAGCTGCTAGTAAATTTCTGAATCCTGGATTATTGAGAATCCACCACCTCTTCAATTATATCATTCCATCATTCATTTCCATTGAGCACTTTTCAGCTTTCCAATCCTCTTAAGAAAGCATAGAATCATACAACCCTACAAAATCAGTCATATTATATGCCCAGCTAAAATCTCTGTTGGGCTCGTGAAAATGTGACGCAAAGAAACTGTTTCTATTGGATGTTATGTTCTTGATGATTATGAAAGTGGAGTCAATTTATATTGATAGCCTAAATACTGTTAAATTATCGTCATTGGCTAGGCTCTATGGCACTCTATTTTGGCCGGAGTTGTCACGATCCGAAAGAAACCTTTAAAAAATCTGTGGATAGTGTTGTGGAAAAGAGTGTCTTTTTGTTTAAAAGAGTGTCGTCATTTGAGGATGAAAAATCTACTAGGAGATACTGGAGAAAGCATCTGCCTCTCATAATTCCTGTCATTTGTCTCAATTTTCTCCAGACTCTTGGGAGACTGATTGTTGTGCTCTACTTATTCCACCCATATAGATGTAGGCAAACGCAGTATATATTGTATTTTAGCAGAGCGGTATAAACGGAGTACGAACTCCTATTCCTTCTGTCTTTGTATTACAAACAATCGTCAGCCTCACAATCTCAATAATAACAATATGACGCGGAGCAGATATATTGTTACAGATTGAGTTGAAGGTGGGGAATAGGAGACATTATCTTGTCTCTTCGTTTTTACGATTTCGGAAAAAGGATGATGATCTTGATGGCCCTTTTACTTTTATATGACTCATCATCATCACTCGTCCACGTATCATACGACCAAGACGACGAGGACCATCACCACCATCCAAAGAAAAAGTTTCAACTTTCTTCCTCTCCTTCCATGCTTTCCTTTTGCATGGCTATGAGCCATTCCTATACGTCCGTCTGGAAATGAAACTGTTCCTCGTTAGCAAGTCCCTATCAAAGGACGGGAATGACATTAGACGAGACAGGCTTCAAGTTTTCGTTTGATATGATTAGAACTCATAATAATGTACAGATCATATGAGGATCAGTAAATATATCATGTATAATATACAGTTATATATTATGTATGTGCATATACCTACATATATATAATTGAGCATGAGTAACATTTGGGGACGGAGAGAGAGAGAGATTGCATCCAGATTCTAAAATCCTGAGACCAACTGCTTTTTATTACAAGTGAGGATTGACGATTGACACATATGGACCAAACCAGACGGGTTCTGGATGAGCTCTTACTTATCGGTAGTTGGAAACACACGTTTCTTCAGCTCTTCCAACCCAGTTGTCAATAAGAGGGTGTGAGGATATGGATGATTAGGAAAATTGGGATATAAGGATAAGGCGAAATAGCGAAAGGCGTGATCAGTATTACGCCTTATAATTAGGATTGATCATCCTCATCTACATTGCAGTTACCCACTCAGGAAATCCTACATATTTTTCATTTCTCGTCGAGAAAACGTGTGGGAAGAGGAGTAAGTTATTCTATTATGCAATTATTATTTATATGCTAATATTCAGAGATACTCATGTAATTTCATGAAAATTCATGGAAATTCATGTACACACGTAAGCAAGGAAATTGAATTTCAGAATTTGAATGACTGGAGTAAAATTACGATTCAATAACACAGTCTGTCAGTAAATATATCCCTCAAGTGAACTGTACTAGTAGAGTGTTGTTACCAGGTCCATAGTAATGGAAGATATTTTTGTGTCCATCTTCACTTCTAGGAATACTAATATACTAACATGCAATGCCCTTATTTTGCTGCGTCGCACTGGCAGCAATTATTCTAATTTTAGCAGAATATGTTATGAAAGTAGTGTTCACGAAAGGAAGCCATGTGTTAACTTGAGTAAATAAAATTATATCAAATATCGTGTAAGAATAAAAAATATTTCGATCTGATGCGGCGTTGTTGATGACCTCCTCGGTCACAGTGTGTCACAAGCTAAACTTGACAGCAATGGCAGGACCAGAGTTGAAGGTATGCTTTAATACTTTGCGGATACCACCTTGACATATTGTGATGCGGAGTGACCTAGATCTAGAAGACGTTAAAACAAATATTGGAATGTCAATGTCACTTCAATAACTGTTCAATTTAATAACATTCCTTACGTCCTTCTCCTGTCCTGGAATCAATATCTACATTGAGTTTAAGTTATCCATATGTGTTTATACAAGTCCTTATCATATATTCTATCAGTTCTTCATCCATCTAGAGTCAAGAGTGCCGAACAATAAAGCCTCACTTTTATACGAACACAGATTTTGAGATATTTTTATTTGTAATCAGATGTAATTGCAGTAAAAAAAGCAATGCTAAACGAATTTGTAGGTATTCAATAGGTCACGTAAACAAAAGTTGAATGATATTGAGGAAGGACAAATGATCTTCCGTTTCCATCTTTCAAAAATGATTAAACAAGGCATTGTGTTTTTGAGAGCTGAAGGGTCGTAAACAGAACACGGAAACAAGTGTGGGCAGGTAAATTCCTGGAAGAAGAAAGTTCGGGTGCTGCAAACAGTATGGTTTTGCCTCGTGATTTCATTAAAAACAATCGTGTTCATTAATGTCAATATCAATCTTAATTCCAATCTCCATCTTCGTAAATTATTGAGTATGACATTTCAACGTACTGCGTATATCCATTGGCTGTCATCATTTGTATAATTCGCTCCGTTAATCAACACTTCCTTTACACATAGCCCCATAAGCTAAAGGTCCTTGCCCATTGGACTTTCTCTTGTGTAGTTTCAGTTTGGGTCATCATGTGTAGACTTTAGGAAATATACTGATATTGCAGAAAGGGCTTAAGGAATGGCCGAAGCAGCGTTTTAAAATTAGCCGAAGGCTAATTTCTAAAACACATCTTGCATAGGCCGATAATCTGAATCTGACCTGATGATCTAAGGCCTCAATGCACTTGTTGAAGGGACCTGCCTCAAGGCTGCCAGTTCGCATTATGAATGTCCAGTAGCATAAGGAGCCCATCGCTATGAATTGTTTATTAGTCCGCTGTTTATACACGGCTTCGATTTCAATTAATTCAGTTACCCACGAGGCACGGGTAAACATGCAGAAACGGAAAGCAAAGCAAAACACGGAAGACAAACATTTCCAGAGAAAAGGATAAAAGTCTAATGTAACTTTTGTACACATTTACCTATCCATACATCGTAGTTTCGTACAATTTGTTTGTCTTCTGTCCATCTAACATTATTATTTAATCCTCTTCACTCATCCAACTGACATATGTACTACACCTCTTACCATTCTTCCTCTCCCAACAATGCTTATCTCGATAATTCTCAACAGCCCAGTGTTTTGCAAGAAAGCACTCCCACACGAAGACAGCACACATCGCACATATCATCAGAGAGACAAACATTTGGGTGAGAACTGAAAGGACAAGACAGATTCTCTTGTACAAATCCCGTTCTTATATAAACGGCCTCATGTTTCCCCAAGAAATTATTCCTATTTTTATTACAAAAAATACATAACGTGAAGAAAGGGCTCTTTTTACGGCTTGTTTAGCCCTCTCCTTTTACTTCGGGAGAAAGGCTCAAACGCCCGACTGGGTTTTGTTTGTCATCAATCATCCCCACTTGTCTTCTCTGAACCGAAAGGAACTGCATAAGAAACTAACATCTCCACTACTGAACCCACATTGCATTATGTTCACCCTCAAATATATTACCACAGCACACATATACATACACAAACACATCAGACATCAGATCATCCACCCCTTGTCTTGAATACAACGTCTCTCCAAGCTTTTTTTGCCTGTTAGTACAAAATACTAGGCAAATGCTTTCTCTTAACTCTCAAGCCTTTTGCCTCATGTCTCTTACCTCTCATATTATCCATACACGTACATATCCATCCATATTACCGGATGGATGCATGTGCTTTTGAAATCCTGTGCGGGGTTGCAGAAGTATTGCAAAAAAGAGTAAATGCTTAAATGCTGGCTGAATAAAGAATCCTTCTGCATCAAAAATGTAAGCAAGAATGAATGGGAGCCCAAGTTGGAATATAATGTACTTTTCAACTACAGAATTTCTAAATCCGCGAATTGTAAATTGTATGTAGAATATCAAATGCCTTAGAGCCATTGGACCATTGGACATACATCAGTACGTTTATATATTATGCATGTTAAAGCTATTGGGGAATTGTTAGGATTGTTAAGAGGAAGTTGGTGTACAGAGAAGAAAGGGCTTAGTGTTTTTATAGACCAATATAGGAAATAGGTTCATAATATTATTCTAGACTTCCTGAATTATGCATGCTGAACTTCACCCGCAGATATTCATTTATCTTTTGTAAGGACATAATTGAATACACAATATATACGGACTATTGTCTGCCTTCAGCCTCGTGTCAGACGATAGCTGAAGCTTGTAGGATACCTTAGGTAGGTACTAAGGTATTCCTGCTGCAGCCTACATTCTGTAGCTTATGGCTACTACGTGCTCCAGTTATTATAAAAGCGCAATAAGGTCTGAGGACGGCGGGCACATGATTGCAATGGTGTGAATGAATTCCAAATTAGCTCAATAGCTTTTGCATAGACCCCTCCTGACAACTGACAACAGGCCACAGAAGACCATTAAGGTCTGGTGTTGTTGGTTGAGTGAGGGTAGTTATAGGTCTGTTATAAGGGTTATGATGGAGTCGTAATCTAATGTCTCCCGTGGGTCACCAACTTGTTTAGTACCTTGAAGAAATTCCTGTGGAAGTCTTCTAGAAGTCTGCGAGCAAAGTACTTACATATTCTGAACTCTTTAAGACCAGGCAGAGGAGCAACTTTTCCTTTGCAGCAGCTCGCCCACGCAACTAGGCCAGAGGTTTCTGTCATTTTATGGAGAAAGACAGAAAAAGATTTTCAATTGGGAAAGTTAAGCATTATCGTTAAAGTAGGATGCTTTCGTCTGTATTCCGTGGTGCTAAGGATACCACTTGCCCTAAGGTGTATTCTGTTTGAAATGTTAAATAGAATTCAGAGAGCGAAGTCTAGTCTAGTGTCTAGTGTTTAACGTTGGCTTTGAACTCTCTGAAATATTAATTCCATTAAAGTGTTTTTTCTCCTGGAGTACATACTTATCTTTAGAAATGGTGTGGAAGTAGTGATTTTCCCGAATCTTTATCCTACATGTATGTACTATTATGTAGGCGTTGATGTTAGGTAGGTTGAGCATTGTGGGTAAAGGGTCTGGATATTGTGTTATAATTAATGATTGAAATTGTGAGAAGCTTCTGCCAACTTCTCCGTAAGCATGAGAGCAGAGTAGAATAGTGTGAGGAGTGAGATTAATGATAATGAAGTAACAGAGGATGAGGAGAGGATAGCCCTAATTGGAAATATGTTGACACCACCTCGAAATCGGTATCACCTTCTGTACAAGTTATAGTAAACTAGCCGGAGATAGCCCGACATGCAAATTCCATTCTTGTTCATTACCCTCAAAATGAAATTGCACTATGAGACTGTAATGTAATCTAGGAGGGAGTTCGTCCTCATAAATAAATCCTCCTTATGCATGGCTTATAGTAAATCCAATCCCAGGAAGCCAAACTCCCACTTGGCTTACCTCATATACGTTCTTGTGCAGATTTTTCCAAATTATTGTAAATTTCCTCATGATTGTGAAACATGTGTGGCAAAAAAATCTGGAATAATGTAGCCTCAGAAGGGGAAAAGCATGTCTTGAGAGGTTTTCAAGTGTGATTAAACCGCAGCTTCAGGATCGACTATGGACTCAGGACTCAGGAGATGGACGATCTATGGGGTACACGACGTAGATTTTATACGTAGCTGAAGTATTCTTGCCGTATAATATTTTTCGAATTTGTAGGCATCGAGGTTTCGAGGTAACTGAGATTTCACCCCCACGGGACGGATTTCTGTTCGTATTCTTA
Source organism: Desoria olivacea (assembly GCA_034695115.1). NCBI lineage: Eukaryota > Metazoa > Arthropoda > Collembola > Entomobryomorpha > Isotomidae > Desoria > Desoria olivacea. Next base: position 23,444 of record JAQFZA010000024.1, on the reverse strand, counting down.
TCTTGCTCCGTCTACAATGTCTAAAGAATTTTGTGATACGATAGAGAAACCTCGACTGGATAATCCTTTCCAAGGCACTGAATTGTGCTTCTGAGGAAGTAGGTAAGTTCCAGTTAGATATAAATTATTACGTTTCCTCGGCTTTGGTGGTTTGGTTAGGTAGGTTTGGATTTGGTTTCTAGATTTCAAGTCAGTTTCCGCTTCGAAAAAGATACAGTTTTGAACGATTCCGGATGATTAAGATTCATCTTGGAGATTTCTAATAGGCAGTAACAATAGGGTCTCTCAAGTGTTTCAAGAGCACTGCAGTTTGACGTGATGTCAATACAAATATACCCAGTATCAAGTGGGTCGAACGTATATGTTGGACGTAGAGTTAGAAAGTTAAGAAAGTGTCACCTTAAAATAAAAGGGCTGGACTCATATGTCATGACATAAATATATCTTCTTCATGTGGAAAGTTTTAAACAATTTGGAAACTCTGCCAACTATTTCCCAGCATTCCATCTCCATGTAATAGCCTATAGAACGTTAGCATCCTTAGCTATTCCATCCATTCATTATGTATACAGGCTGAGACCACTGAGAGGATGGAAGTATGGAAGTTAGTAGACAAGCAGTTGGAATAATACAAGGAATATGTTGTGGATATATTATTATAGTTTATAAAAATGTGTAGGAGGCGGAGGTTTTAGTAACTTTTTCTAGTACATATGTATTCATAGGCCTTTATTACGGGACCTTTTGCATTGCCAAAGACGTCTGTATAATGTGGATGATAGCCCCCTGTTGGCCATAAGATCCGTCCTTTTTGACAATTCATTGAGCCAAATCCCCAAATAAGGATTTAAAGGGGTCAGACTTGAGGGCGTAATCCGAAATTCCTCTGGATGAATGGCTTTACATGTACGAGATCTTCATTCACATGATTTTTAAAGGACCCAGGATCAATGGAGCATTCTGTAAGGTTTATTACATATCTCCAACCTTGGAGCTCGTAACTGCATGCTGTGAAATGCAGTGGGCTTTAATAACCGTAACATGAGTAACTTTAATCACTCGAAGGATTCAAAGCCATTTGAGACCTTTTATGTATCTGAGTTCAATATAGAGCCAAAGGCAAGCCGGATTAGGCACATTTGCAAAACATAGAAACAAAGTTGAATTGCTAGAAATTGATGAAAAAAATTACCCGTGCTTGGCTCAACTGTTTTTATGCTTCAGAATGTTCTGGCTATTAGGAGCAGTTGGAACGGATGGACTAGCACTCCAAGCTGAAACCGGCTATATAGAATTCGGGCTGCTTGAGAGACTTTTGTATCTTCTGAATGTTATTACCCGAATTTTTTGCCCGCCTCGGTTTACTGTCTGTTTTTGCTTTACATTTGGACGGCGAACAAAGGAAGTTTACTTTTAATACAAGGAAGCGGGCTAGAGAAATGTACTCCCTAGACCAAAATCAAAAAATGAATAACAAGCTAAAGCTATTATATGATGAGCAATTATAAATTAAAATGCCTTCGGCATTTTCTACAGCCTGGCGTCTGCTTCTGAAGTTATATCAGTGCGGATCTGCAGGTATGTGTGTCAAGTACATAGGCCAATGAATATTCGGTGTTCCTTCAAGTTGTTTGTCTTCGTTCTACGAAGGTTTGAAGGCTTCACAAGCTTGTTGCGTTGGTATGTACAATGTTTCTTGTAACGGGGTGAATGCTGTAGCTGGAATGCAATTTAAAAAGCTGAGCTTCAAAAAGCCGTAAGACATTTTAGTAATCCCGTCGGTTCAATACGAGATAAGCCTTTGGAGGATTTTTAACTTCAAATCTCCTTGTAAAGAAAGGAAGAGAGAGTGGGCGGATTAAATATTTGCAGAATAATGCATGAAGGGAAAGGAAGTGACCTGGAAGTGTTGAATACGTTGAATGAGTTGAATCGAAATAAACGATGAAGGGGGATATAAAAGTTTGGCTGATTCAATGTTCCGTTCGTACATGGCGGTGGGGGTCAGCCAGGGCTGCCGGAGTGAAGGGCTGACCTCCATCGTTTAATTTCCTTCGTCCCACTTTGAACAATTTTATTATTTCTGACTTGAGAATCATCTCCTTCCACTTCTTGCCAAGGTATAGGGTATCGTGCCGAAAAGTTGTGGGTAGGCTGAATGTAGGTTGTAGCCTTGTAGACTTGTAGCCCTTGTAGACAACTTGTTATATCAGCCTGACATGCTACTCCTTACTGAAATTGGATCGGAGAAAACTTCATCTCGGAAATGTAATTTTTATTACCACTACTTCTTCTCGGCTGACACACCAATGGTAATATCCTTTATAGTCTCCGGTCTCCAGAACTCGCCCTTCAGTATCCAGGCAGTCAAAGTCCGGTCCAACTTCCAGATATATAGGACCCTATAGCTTCCATTTACATTAAGGACAAGAAGCGACGCGTCTGTTGCAGGCTGTTTGGAACTGTTGATGGTTTTGAAATGTCCTATAGGGTCCGAGGATAAACCATTTAGTAAATGGAAGATATCAATTGAAAGAGCCTACAACCTCCAATACCAGCTCGAACTGGTCAACTAAGTGACCAATAGTGTTGCTTGCACGATCATGGCTCAAAAACATAGTTAGCGTATCCTCCCTGAACGACTGATAATTTGAAATTGTAACAAATTGGTTCTTAGCTACATGTAAACCTCCGTGTTCTCATGCAGGAGCTTGACCTTTCCAGTTAAGCCCTCATATCTTGGGAGGGCAGGAAGTTTGCAAAATTACAGGAAGGATGATCCAAACTGTAAATTGCTTCAGGATTAAATTGCTACCTTTCGCAAAAGTACCCCTCATCTTCAATGTTGATTTCGGTAGGGGCGGAAAAAGAGTCACTGCAAAGCACGGCAGGTAGGCTGGATGCAGGTAATCTATATCTGAAGTGTCTGAACGTATCGATCATCATATAAACCTCGTTAGAGATGACATTTGAATTTTATCCCATAGGGCAAGTGAAGTTGTTTTTCAAAAGGTAGGGCAGTCTGAAATATCCACATCGCTCAATAGACTCCCCCCGCTTACCTTATCCTTTCAGGATGATAAAGTTGAAGTATACTGAACACTTTAAGTTATAAAGTTATTACTTTAAGGTAACGATGTATTATAATCTCATTTTTGATATCCAATTGCGTATAAGAGGTCACCGGGAACCACAAGTTGGGTTTGGGCTTGTCTATCTTCATGAGATAATAGAAAATAGAAAGGCATTACAGAATTTAATCCCAAATCCTCTTTCATCTCTGTCAGAGGGAGAGGTCTTTCTTTTGACTTGGACTCTCTGAGTTGGAAAACTCTTCTCGTAATTACTTCTTTATATAAATGTCAAGAGCCTTCAAAGGTTATGCATACATTGTGACACACAAAATATGGTTCATTTAGATTGTATATTACTAGTAAAAATTGAATTTCCCAAATAGTGGCAACGTACCCTGGCTGAAAGTTGACAATATTCAACTGAATATTTACCGACATTTACATAATTCCTAATTCTTCATTCCTCCTTGCTGAATCGTTGAATGAGTCTTGTTCTGAATATTTACACTTGCTTGAATGAAGTCTCCAAGTTTCTGTCTTAAATCTATTGAATCTGATACGAATGACAACGAGTGAGAAGTTCCCGGAGTCAGTCAGTCTCCCACTTTAAAATCCCGACATGAACTAACGTATTTCATAATCTTATAATAAACATCAAAATAATATAAGTTTATTGACTCCTAGGAAATTGGCAGGATTACATAATCCCTAAGTGTATTATTTCTGGCTTATAAATTACAACCGTTTGAGGTTGACGCTAATAGAACACTGCGGGCAATAAGTAGCTAGAGAGGATAACATACGAGAGTAACTTAATCCATTATCCTTGCATGGATAGCCTCATAGGTTTCATTAGGTCGTTCGTATCGTAGGCATGAACACATTCAAACACATGATCACATGAACCGAGCACATGAATGTGACCCCGGACACTGGAATTCGGAATTAGGATGGGTGCAAGACGTGGATGCCAATTCAAGTGTCAAGTAACATAATCCTACAAATGTTATGAAGTGAGCCTTTCTCAAAGATGCAACTTGCCGCTTGTGACCATTCGGATTGCATTTGGAGAAGACGATGTCAATTCCTGGCATCCGTCTCGTGACTTCATTTCACTTGACTTGACTGCTCTCATTCCACATGAACACTTTAACACTCAAGCATTTCATAGCCCCTCCGTCATCCATCCAATCCAATCAAATTTACATCTCCCTGTTCATCCATTCATAACCATAAGACTACACGGACAGGAATTGAGCAATCTCTATTACCTTCCGTTATACATAACTCTCTAATCTCGAATATCCCTTTCAATTTATTTGGCAGAGTTTCACAGCAGACACACAATAATGTGCGGCCACCTACTCAAAACTATAGGCAGCATATATAGCAATATCAAATACTGATGGTACATTCTACACGTAGCAGGTATCCGTTATTAATTCGGTTAGGTTAAGTACGATTGGGAAATCTTGAGTTGTTGAAACGTTGAAAGAGGAATAGAGAGATAGCATCCGTTGCGTGATTCGCGTGGCCTTGATTCATAGACGTTGAAGTAGTAATAATCATATTTCTCCCTTCTGGAGGCCTGGAGCTTACGTGTGTGTTACCTTCGAGGCACCTCTGCCACTATTATACCAGCTATGGGATCATCCGTAAAGTACGTACTCAGTAGCACAGTCTCATTCAAATCGCTGGTTGCATGCTTGGGCCTTTGATACTCCCCCTCATTGGGAGGTTCATTATTTGAACAGAACGGAATGAAAAAGACTTGGACAGAACCATCAGAAGTAACAATTGACCCTCATGATTTAACGGGACAAGCCCTCCGCTGTCTCGTTTAGTCATAATCAATCCTGGTGATTATACAATAGAAATAAGTTAACAACTTAATCTCTGGTTCCGTAGTTTATGGACAGCTCAAAGGGCTCTGAAACGTCTGGAAAGATTAAAATCTCTGCAATAGTCTACATACTTATATTTATTTCCCTGTTTAATACTGGGTGATTAATTCAAACCGGAGATGGAAAGGCAGGATTCGGGGGATATAATCTAAGGCAAATTGGGTCATTTATGACTTTCATGAGTAAGACTTGCCCTAGTAGTAATAAAACATTCCTTTCTGATGTTTTATGATGTACGACTGTTTTTGATTTTGATAGCCTATCGTTCCGGAAGTTGAATGAATCGAGATTTACTACTATTGGTACCTGCTTAACATTAGATATAAAATATGACATACTAAAAATTAACTCTTAATTTATTCTGTATAAATAGTAGTGGTGAAGCAAAGGTATTCGTTTATCTTTGTTTTCAGAGGGAGTTAGTGAGTTTTGCTGCAGGAAAGTTCCGACCCGAAGCTGGACTTGTAATTTAAGTTGTGGAAATTTACAGATTTTGTTTAAAGACTTGTAATTCATTTTGTACAGACTATTACACTCGAAAATGAACTTTCTAAGAAACCCTGCATTACTCTGAAAGTTTTTGTAGTTAGCTGTAGTAAAACGAGTGAATGGGATCTACGATTTACCTGGAAGGAATTAATTTCTCTGACAGATGTGTATAAATAAGTTCCTAACAAATTTTGAGTATTCTCAGAGTCTCTCTGCTCGGAAGTGGTTTTTTTTTTTACAAAAGTTGTCTTTCCTATGTTGCATAAAGTCGAGGTTCTGAGTCTTTAAACATCAAAATAAACTTAAGTCTGTCGTATCCTCAATACGCTTTTCTATAAATTAGTAAAAAGTCTAGAAAAAAAAATCTGATGTATTTATTTGATTTCACTGTCTTACCCAGAAGACTATTGTTGACGTCTAGCTGCCTTTGTCATGAAGATGAAAGACAGGGCAAATCATTTGTAATTAAATTAATTCGAATTCATTTGGCTGAGTAAGTCTTACGGACAAGGAAATTTATTTAATTTTCTCCAAAACTCTCCTCACAAAATGCTCTTTGGGCTCTGATTGGTTCCATGTTTTACAGAAACAAGTTTCTGCCACTGTAGTTGTCTCCTGAAGCATTGTTTGTATATCTATTGGAGTACGGTAAACAATATAAATCGTACTTTTGACTTCGGGGCAACGCCTGTAGGATCCAGATTGATAGATGTGACTATTATGAAGTATGACTGCTCCATTTTCCTCCATTAACGTTCTTCAATTCAATTAGTACTTATCGTGGGCGGGTTTTTGCTACATCGGCGAGGACTTTGTTTATTCTTTATCCTCCACTGCGGTTGGGATTTGATTAGTCGAATGAGTGAAGAAAGCGGACAGGTTGGAAATATAAATAAGTTTCATGGACCGACTGAATAAATCAGCAAGTTAAACGGAGGATGATTCATTCTTATGTTGTGGAGCCTTTGACCTTCTTGGAGCTCATGGAGTACATGAAGATGCAAACTTATTTTTTATCCATTCTGATGGCTAGAAGTTCTTGTTACCGTACACGGCAGTACGTTCTAAATACATAGAGCGGCTTAGTTGCTCAGATAAAGTATGTATTGCTCTGATTTGTAATACTGTAAAAAGCTTTTTTTTGAGTAATTGAAGTTAAATTTTCTAATAGTTAGGGATCAGAATCGAAACGTCAGCCGCATTATTTTTCGACGTTTTTGGCCAATGGACTTAAATTTAATGAAATCTAAAGTTTAATTATTTTCAAATTCAAAACTATTTCAAAGTTCTAAGGAAGTCTAAATGAAGCCGCAAAGTCGAAAGTCAATTTGAACTTTGAAATTCTGGAATTCGTTTACCGTCATGCCTGTAGTAGTGTGCGGCTAGGATTTTTTAATTTGAATACAAATCTACTTTAAGGTCATTCTGAATTGGTTTTGTTATCTTCAAGATTGATGGAAGGGATTGAATGGAGCCTCGAAAATTCAGCCCACTTGTACCCGAAGTGCCAGTGGGTCGGCCCTGTGTTGTAAACAGAATTTGCTTTGCATCCGAAGTTCATAGATCAAACAGAAACCTTCCTTCCGTTATCAGTGAAAGTCTATTTCTATTTAAGCTGGCATTTGGTTTTTGGGGATTTTGACAGTACTGGAGTGGGCGAAAGGGAAATTGAAATCGGAAGCTTGGGCGCCCTTTGAAATTGGAAATGCACACTACCAGACTGAAGTATCTGTCGGTAGCTGATTGTAAATAAATTATGTAATACATATCAGATGGAGTCGTACCATGTTCAATTGCTGTTCAAGTTTACGTACGCATTCCCATATGTGCATTTTAATGACCAAAATCGTAAGGTTACTAGTTAGAAACATCTTTCTAGGCACTGTTGCTCTCGTTTGCATATATTTGAAGATTTGTTTAAAGCGCAATGGGTTGGGAATACCTGAGTAGGGATTGCAGAGAATTTGCTTCACTATACGCATAAAGATGTTATTGTGACATTCAAAGAAGCAGAAAAAGTCAGAGGCTCGTTGCTTAGTTGGCTGATTTTAGGCTGGAATTATAATTCCATGTCTTTGTTTTGATGATTAATTCGAAATATTTACTTACAAACGTGAATTGCATATGAAAGCCGATTTTAATTGTCTACATCGAATGAAACTGGTAAAAGTCTCTGAAAGTCCAAAAGACGTACAATTAAGTAATTGCATCCATTTCGTTGTAAATTTTAAAAATGGAATTATAAAACCAATCCATTGTAAATGACGGAGACACGGTAAGACACCCAAAGCTTGATCTTGATGATTAATTGCCTTCATGAATAAAAACAACTGCCTAACAAATCAGTTGAACAACTATTCAGCTTCTGTGCTCTTACAATGAAGGGGTAGGTGATTGATGTTGGCTATGAAACTTGATGATACTGACTTCTTGTAAAGTGCAAACTCTTTTATATCCGATTTAGATGGTAATCTCTAATGATCTTCCTATATAGGAAGGATTAGGATCCATTCATCTGTAATAAAGCTTCGGTTAGAAAAAAATCTCACCTTCGAAGTCAGGTCCTGTAATATTGAAAAAAGAGTACATAAAATCTGTTAAAAGCAAATTTCAATTTACAATACGTCAAGTTCTCAAACACCAGATAATCAATAAGCGCCAGAGTTTCTGTGTGGCATAAAATGCTTACGGGACTTAGGACCAACATAGTATAAGGGTGCTTCCATAGGAAAATAAAGGTTGCATTACATCGGTTAATCAATTAATAATAAGCGTATTTTTTTTCTCAAAACCTCCAATTCATAACTGTAAGAACGGTGAATGTGTTAATGCTTGTAGCATTTTTGTTTTGTACTTCGACATCAATTTCAAAGAAGTATAGAAACATGAAAGTATACAGGACAACGGATGAACAGACAGAATTCCTGGAACTAGACATCGTGGCTTCGTGAATTATTGGGGTCTCCATTTCATTGGTCAAAAGTTGTTGGACAACGTTGGATGGATAATTCAATTAATCTTGCAGTCCATAATACTCTGATTTCTACAACAAACTGCCTTCAATTCAATGGAATTTCCTTCCATTTCTCCATTGACTCGTAGCTCACTTGGTACGTACGACAGTACCCATGCCAAATCCTCTGGGTTTTTCTGACGGGATTGATTGGCTTCCTTTTCAGACTGTTGAGGACAGAATACTAAATGAATCCAAAATCCGTCTTGACTATTGTTTACCTTAGCAATAAACTCCTACTGGAGGTCGGAGAATTCTTTAAATTCGTCATGAGAAATCGGTCGATCCCGACTCCCCTTAAAAGTTCTAGCTGTATCCAACCTACACATAAGCACTTCTGCATCTTCATACTTCTTAAGAATTCCACCTATGACCAACAATTTACGCTGCCCATAAAATCCTACTGTATGTTTACTCATCTGAAGTGCAGCAGCTTTTAGACTTACAGGCTAGACTATGCAGTTTCAATTTTGGGTAGCCAGGAACTTTTATTTTATACCCGGGTAGAAGGAGTCATCCTTCTGTGAGTACAGCCAACCCAAGGCTTCCGTCGAAGATGACAAATAAGCGGCCTTTAGTGAGTTTTTCTGGGAAAAAGCCGTACCAGCCTTGGAATGTGGTACATAGTAATGTCCAACTATAGCGATAAAGAAGTACTGGGGTGTCGTATTTCATTTCAAGCATAAAAATAGGACTTCCACCCACACAGAGAAAAAATGTCTTTTAAGAAAGGCTCTGCTTACGCAAAACGATTTCTAAAAAGAGTAGAGAACCTCATCTCTCAAAGGAACTTGGCCCGTGTGGGACAATAGTGGCAAAACCATCCCATCATGATGGCAAGTATCCCAAGCGCTGGATTCCACAAAACTCAAATGTCAAGAAGAACGGTGGAGGAATCCCTGAAAAATAAAATACTTTCACGGATAAAAGCCAGCAGTCACTGCAGTTCTATCTTGATCACATTTAGGTATGTACATGTATGTATCGCTGTATGTTATGGGTGGTTTGGAGAGTAGTAGCTCAGTGGTGTTTAAAGGTCGTAAAATAAAGCAGAACATCTCCAGCCATTGTCCCGGAACATTGGGAAAGTATAAAGTAAGGTAGTGTTTTCGCTGTAGGTGTCGTAATAGGGGATATTGACGTAGTACATACTTTATTGGGAGTTGTCTCAGACCATGGAGACTGCAGGTCGGAGGGGTTGGAATTGAAATTGTGCATTCCATCCCGTAAAGAGACGATTAAACGTCTCTACTACCCACGCAGTTTCATCCAAACTCCCGAATCACATTGTTAATGTAAGCTACTTTTTTTAAAACAATTCAGGATTCCCTCTGGATTTTGAAGTTTTGGAGTACCGTCGTTCCTCTGGGTGGCTTTTGATTATTTCTGAATAGGCAGAGCAGATCCCCTTATGCTAGTGCAAGTTGACGCTGAATTTGCTAGTAGATGTAGAAAGTGCTTACATGGTTATAGTATGGACACTCAAAATAGTCATAAACAACTGAAACTTCACACTTTTAGTACTCGGTGGTTTGGTACTGGGTATGCATGTTCGTGCTTTCTCTGGCTTACAGCACCCATATCAGAAGAGTTTTATAAAATCGATTAAGGGAATAGACCATGGGACATAAATGTCTCAGCCTTAAGCGTAATGCACCTCTTATCAGACTATGTACGACGTTCTACTGAATGTAACCAACAATGGCCACATCCGTATCCCCATGAAGCTAGGAGGACTAGGCATTTGCAAGTGTATTGTACATATAGAGGTCGGTATTCTTTAGATCATATCAAACGATTTCTAATAATATTACTTTGCGTGCCATAAATAAGTCCAGTCGACCCTGACGGTGACTCTTCTCTGCTTCACACTTTAACACTTCTTTTCTATTTACAAATCCACGGGTAAACAACGCAGGGAAGTTAATCCGATCTTACACAGAGACTTGTAAGAGGTTATACATTGTCGGGCGCTGCTATAATTACATCAAAGGACTGAGTTGGATCATTGGATTGTTAAATCGCTGGATGCACAGTATGGCTTATATCAATTACATAAATGTCATGCTGGGCCTATGCTTGAAATCCATTTCATTACCATCGAATCCCATACGACAGGCCTCCTGGGTGTTTTCAGGCAATTCTCTAATTTGATTTTCTGCTTATATTTATTTCATCACCAAAAAGGTAAGGAATTTTTTATGTACAAGTGAGATGAAGCCTCGCTTCGTTTCGTTTGCTTGTGTCTTGTGGTTTTGAGACTATTGAGAATTATTATTGCTCAAGATCTAGGTTAGGTACTTGCCTGGATTCCCTTTAGCAAATACGGAGATCTATCGATTGAGCTATTCATCATTACCTATAGCTTAGTCGGAATCGGAGTCACCAAAGACGACACACACGGGTTTTCACTTGCAGGTACATATCATTAACATTAATGAAAACATTCCGCATCTGCCCCGCTGCGAACATCATCTTCTCCCTACTAGAAGGGTGACCTCCATATTTTGTCAACGTGCTTATACACACATCACAATCTGACCTGACACCTCTCAAAAATTACGTCGCGTGATCAAGTACAGGACATCCCAAGGAGCTACTACATACTTCAATTGATTAACTTTACCGCTGAATTAATGATATCACATACACAAGCGGATGCAGGCGTACATTGTTTATTACCGACCGACCCTACTGTATGATGACAGTTGTTTAGTGAATGACGTCTTCCTACCTCTGTAATTTATGTAAAGTAATGCAGGGAATTAATGCATTTCGAATTGTTGACATCTTCCTGAATATTCTAGCGTTTCATCACTATACACTTTCCATTCTCGAGGTACATTTACTCGTATAAAAGTGTAAACAGGAAACCTTTCAGGGCAATAAATCTTTTTAAACAAAAGTACGTGCAAAAGACAAAGTTCGGAATTTGAGGAGAAAACAATTTTGAATACACAGAGGACAGAGAAAGGGTATTTCCAAATATTCCATCCAACTCTCTCTCCTTGCCCTTGCACTTACGAGCCTAAGGAAGTTACGTTTTTAAGAATCCATCTCCAGCATCTCGTTCCTGCATTATTTACAAAACCATTAATAATATAAATGCATTACACACCCCTATAAGATGCTTTAGTTGAAAGGGCCTTGAGACCCCAAGGTGTTGGATGTAGTAAGTAGTGGCTTAATTGCTCTTGTTATGCCAGTTATCCCTGCCTTTCTCAAACCTCTCTGCTTCTTTCGCTTCAATAACGACGAAATAAAACTCCTCAGTCTTCCAGCTTGAAAGTGGTTTTCTTTCCTATTAGTCCAACTGCGAACTTTTTTCAGTTCTTAAATTCTTAACTAAATATTACATATTTGAAAGTCACTTTGGTGAGTGAAAGGCGCAGTAGAGTACCTAATTGGAAGAGGAGGGGAAATAATTTAGAAACCTACAAAATAAAATAGAAGTTCTGCCACCTTTGTTGACTGCAGAAGGTCGGGTAACAGGCCTGACGTGCTTATACATTTATAACAAAGCCAACATACTTATACATGCATTATGCATACAAACACATTTAATCCTCTAAACTCCGGAAGCTTTGATGGACTTGCGAAATAGCAGTGACAATTGACAATATTTTAAAAGCGATTTCCTTTATTATTAAAAGTTTGTTAGATTCGTTGGTAATTTGATTTCTGGCACGGATTCGTATCACAAAGTTTGCAGCTGCTTGGAATATCCATCCCTTCCAAATGCGTAATGAACAAGTGGGAAGGAGGCATTACATATCCTTATTATTATTATTATCCGTTTGGTAAATAGCCAGAAGACGAAGCTTTCAAATATTTACGAGCGTGGAATGCACCGATGTACAGAGGACAAACTGGAAGAGATTTTTATCCGTTTTTTTTTGCAAAACTGACAACATCGTTTGGTTTTCACGTCGTAAATTTGTAAAGGTGTAATGGTTTGTACCTAACCATTATAGTTTTATATTAAAGACAACCCGATGCATAAATCAAGTCCATTAACGAGCTTCAGATGTATGGGTCTATTTTTTCGACAAAATCCCCATTTCGAAAAACTAATCGACTTGTGTTTCAAGTTTAAACACAAGTCAACTAGTTGAAACTTTCAACTTCATTTTAAAATCCGGAATTTGTTAACAAATAGTTGCCAGCATTTTTTTAACATCAAATCTTGGAAACATTTTTATGTTTCTTCAGTTTTGAATTCGGTATTAGGTTCTCGTTGATTTTTCATATGTACACTAAGCTTTTCTAGTTATTGACTAATTTAATTTTATACAGGCCGTAAATTGATCAAGTTTGTCTGTTCATGTTCAGTCTGTAATCTACATTATCCGCCATAAAAGTAATTCACAGTAACAGACAATCGGATGCAACCTACACTGACTGCATTTCAAGGCTCCAATCAAAATGTTTGCAACATAAAAAGTCTAAGAACTTTCTCATCCTTTTATGAAAGAGCATTAAAAAGAACGGTTATTCTGGCAGACCTAGAATTCCAAGTTTTTTTCTGTAGTTATTTCATATAAGTAATATGAGGTATTAGTGGAGGAAAAATCGTGAGGATAAAGTACAAGGTAAAACTTATAATTGCCGGAATGCTAACATTTTACTACCTCTTTTTAAGGGGGAAATTACTTGGGCGAAAGAAGGGAGTGGAAATTTTACTTTTAATAAGCTAAACTTCAGCCATTATAAACCAAGTGGGCATCAATGACTCCATCACTTATCCTTAGACCTTATTAACTTCATCAACTTATAAACTTTGTTGTATTATTTTTAAGCATCCTTAAGTTTAACTAAATTTGAGATTTCTTTGTATAGTTAGACAATACTATGCTTCAGATTTATTTGAGAGACGACTAAAATGCAAAAACGCTCTAATTCGTAATGTTTGGCTAAACCCTGTAAAGAGTCGTTGCAGGTTTTAATACATGAAGCTTAATTGGAACCATTTATGGTTTTTAAACCAACGAAAAAACACCTGCTAGTGGGAAATGTTCATAACTTTTATGAAAGAAAATTGGAGGCATTTAAGTATTTAATAACTTAATAGAATAATAACTAATAGACTTCAAGGAACTTTCTTGTGTGAAACTTTTCGGCCTTGATTTTTGGAAGTTTGATCCCAGATTCTTTCATGAAGTTTTGAAAATGTTCAAGGTAAGGCATTTTGATGAGCTTAGTCATTAGATGCAGAAGGTCAAAGGGTTCTGATGTGATATAGGCAAACGAACATTTGATGACAGTCTGACCTGAGGCTGTTACCATCTTAATCCAACTCTACTAAATCAGAATATTAGGGTTAAACTTTGTTTGAGGAATCGAAAATTGAGACGAATTTTGAGGAACAGTACAAAGTACATATGTACATATTATATGTACCAAACGATTTTGATGTTATTTCTTGGAAATGTAATTCCCGCAACCACAACAAAGATTCAATAGAGTACAATATTCCAAAAATAAATTTAGAATTGCTGCAAACTTTTTCCACATCTTGAGAGGAGAGGAGTCCCTATCATTCTATTGCAAGTTCTCCATGTTAGAGAAAGTTCAGAAAAATATGGTAGTTTGCCCTTTGTACAGAGAAAAAGAGTCTGTGACTGCATAGTATTATTATGTAAGCTCTGTACTCGACATTTAAGCACCGGAACTTCACCCAAGACAAGGTAACTTGAAAAAGGCTTATGGAGCAAATGCGTTTCAATTGTGAGATTGTGACATTTGGATGGAAAAGTTAAATCGATTATTGTCGCTTATACCTTAACTTCGTATTCACGACTCGTGACTGCACCATAATCTTTTAACTGCTGGGATTAACGAATCCCATAGTTAGGTTTGCTCTTATGGATATGGCGTGTAATGAGGCATTGTAACTTCGAACTTGTAATGGGGCGTAGCAGTTTTGGAAAATTCCTTTAAGAAGACAGATTTATGAATCGGAATGTCAAATTTAATTTCAATATTCCTTCCCTCTTGATTATGCAGTCAGACTGGCTACTTAACCTTTATAGGAATGAGCTATCAACCCCAACTTTGACTTAATTCATAATATTATTATAATAGTTCTTCAGTAGTTTGTAGTGTGTAAATGCAAGTAAAGGTTGCAAGCCCATGAGTTACTTTTCCAGTGCCAGGGCCGAATATTATCCAAGCAATAAAAAAGTGCACATACTTCTGAACACGTATGAACTACTTTGAAGTGGTACATGATGTTTGAATAAGAAGGTGAGTATTGCCTTGACTGGCACTTGGTGAATATGCATAAAATTTATTTACTACCCGGAAAAGCGAGTTTGCTTTGGCTCCAAGCTGACGTCACCACTGGACCTGAAAATGACAAATGGGAGCATTTCAGACTTGGGCTATAAAAGTGAAATGATACGAATTTATGAATCCCTTGCATGCCAGCTACCTCTAAATCTAGTATGAATGTGTTCCCTTCACTTTACAAACCCCTCTGCGCTATTTATATAATTCTTCTTCCAAACTTTATCATTAATCCAACAATCTAGACATTCAAACATCTAAAACCTCCAAACAAATAAGGAAAAGCAGCCTCGTCCTCCACGACCTATTTCCTACCCTTCTTATTTCGTACAAAATCTGACAGGTTAACTTTGATAATCATAATTTATTCAAAATCTGGCCGGTTACGCAAGTAAACAAGCTCTATTGGAGGAGACAAAGTTATTAATGCTTGAGTAACTACGGAATCCGATTTGAGGACTCTTAGCCAAAAGAAACTATTTAAAAATAGGCACACTTGTGTCCCACAGTTCAGAGAGGATGTGGATTTGTTTTAAATTTCAACTCCTACTGATATATAGCTTTCACGTTCATCAGGACCCGTTCCCGAAATTTTGCTGAAGTTTGACAATCAGAAATATTTGGACAGATTCAAACCTTCAAACAGTACAGCCTAAATTCAGTTTCAGATACGTACACGTCTTAAGCATCAATGTCAGGTCAAGGTTAGGGAAAATCATGGATTACAAATATGATGCTTTACTCTCAAAGTCTTAAAAGATGCGACAGTTGAGAGTTGTTACTGACTTTTGACAACGGCACCCGGGGATCCTTCCGTTCTGACGGATAAATTCTGGGGTGGGTGGGAAAAGGTGACAAGTGACAATTTCCAACTAGTTTACATATCCTGCATAAAATTCTTACCAACTTTTGTATTTCATATGGATTAGTATCTTTCGGTACCAGGTATGAAGTTCACCCGGTTAGAACAAATAAGTAGAAAAACAGTATAGGAGATATAGGGAGAGCAGTACGAAAAGTTTAACCAAATCATAATTTCATGTTCCAAAAAGATGGAAAAACTGATGCGAAGTTAGGTCTTGGCGGAAAAGTTTCTTACAAAAAGATAGGAATCAAATTGGACCCATTTCTGGTCTTGAAATTGAGATACATGTACCTTGTCTGTGAGTTTTGATGTAATAACGCAATACGCGGAAACTTCTTTCTCAAGGGCAGTTACAGTTCCTTATCCGCACTCCGCAGTGGCTTGGCTTCATATTATATAAACATGGTCTCCCGAGGATGCGGATCCCAGTATCCAAATCATAATGACGTAATGACTTCTTCAGATGCCACAATTCACTTTAATGAGCGAAAGACGCAACTGACAATTAGTTTGTTGGATTCGGGATCTTAGCATAAGTTTAAGTGAGAAGGCGGCGGAGACAAAACGTTACAGCACAGGATTCAAGCTCTCATATTGTACCTTTCTGGGAAATTAGGTTTAATGGCTTAATATCTCTTTTGATAAGCCTTAACAAAGGCATTCTGTCATATCGGGTTACACTTACCGCACTGACACACTCTCAAAACTGTTACAGTCATCATAAAGAAGGACACAAAAGGCAATAACGCCTTCAACTTGCCCGCAGAGTTGAGCTTTATTTGAGTGTGGGTGTTAATAATTAACGATCGGGTGGAAGGGCCTGAATTCTATGCTTTCTCTGGCCTACGGGGACAGGCAATGGAGATGCTATCATCAGAAATTGATTAAGGCAGCAGTTTTTGAAATTAATGACGGAAATAACAATGTAATGAAATGTAGATTGCGATTTGCAGCATGGTACTGTCACTACTACTTTAAGGCAAATTCAAGTATCTACTCGTAGGCGAAAGGGAAGTGGAATTGTTGACTGTCGAGATTTAAGCATCGACTGCCGACCCCCTTCCACATTTAGTCCCACTCGCCCCAAGTCATTTCGAAAACTTTTTCTCGAAACATAAATCCCATACTTTGTCTCTGTCCTTCTACATCCCCGTCATAAATATTAGGAGACCAACTGTCTTACGTAGGTGTAGCTGATGCAGTACATATATAGCTCAAATTGTCCTATTTTCTGCTTCTATAGTCGATCTACATTTATATGGGTCGATAAATATTTCTTCTGCGGATTAATTTTCGATAGGAATAAACAAAATTTCTCTACTAAAGGAGGAAATGCTATGGGAGTTTCAGAGAAGTTTGTGTCTCCTTTTCCTTACTTCCAATTTGCAAAGATGCTCCAACACAAAGAGGAAGTCTCTGCATGTGTCATGTCATTCAGGAGGACTGGGGCTTTCATACCGCTCGATCTTATGGCTATAGAGATTCAAAGATAACAGATCAGATAGAATCTCACGAGAGACAATACCACACGAATAAGGAGATGTGGGAAATGAATCTTATTTAGAATACAATTTATAACAAAGCCTCTAGCCTGGCTTCCTTGTTTGCAGGCTGTGCTATAGTAGGAAATAAAAAAAACGAGTCTTGAATTCCAGCCAAAAAATATTTTACTCATGCAAAAAAAGATGTTACATTCATCGCATCGTACTTATCTTGCATTCGGATTCGGAGCATCGTATTCTCAGCATACACATATTATTATCATCCTCCGGAAAGAAAGTAAGAACTACATTGGCCTAGAATCTATAGAATACGATTGACTTTTGCTGCCTCATGTTTATAATGGTAACGTCTACTCGACATTTCGACAATTGGAGAACTACATTCCTATAAGCTTTTTCATAGCTGAATCTTTTTTATGATAAGGATAATAATTGGCTTCCAGCCAAATGCACTGTTGGACTTTCCAGGTGATGAATCGCTGTGTAGGTAATTATATGTAAGCCAAATTTGTTGTTGCCCAACTACTTTTGTAGCCGTGTAACCTACTAGTCTGTGACCATTCCACCAAGTCTCCTTCATCCTTCCACAATTCTAGAGATTTACAGCCCATCGTGTGGACAAATGGGCATTTCAGTTCAGTTAACACATCCTTCAAATACCGGTACGTGTTTTTAATCCACACTGCCGTGCATGCTTTTCCCCCTTACAATAAGTCGTTTGCACAAATCTCCAGAATTATAAAGATCGGGGCAAACCTGACCTTCAGGAAGCTTATGGAGCTGGAAATATCACGTCAAAAACTCTCAAACTTAAATGATTGCAAACTAGAAAGGAGCGTTAGGATCCTAATCGAAAAGCTTCTATAAATATTGATGGCAACCTAGAATTCCTCTTCACTTTATAGCTTGATGCACAATTGTGGGATTTACATCCAATTTGTAAGCTAACCTCTCCATACAAATCCGCATAATTATATTTTGTAAGCTCTGGATCTGTATGAGTCGCATCACGTCCTCAGAGCAGATATATTTTATTAGTCAATGTTCTCAAACTAGAGATCCTCTGCCTTTTCATCAGTCTGGAATCCCCTAAGCCTCAGTTGATTTGATCTCCAAGAATGACAGAAGTTCCCCCATCTCAGAAATCTCAATATTTAATCCAGTTCTGAACGGAAAGGAAAGCCCGTAGTGACGTCTTAGTTAACTCCTGCTTCTATCAGTATTTCAGTATGTCTTGGAGCAGCAAGGGCTTGCATGATGGTATAACTATGTATTTACAGATAGTTTGAATAACCATAAATAAAAATCTTGTTCCGGCTCATGTCGTGGCAAGTGATAGGGAACTTCCTTCTGCATGACGACCTGTAAAAAGACCCATGTAGCTTGTCAAGTGCTCTCTTCTCTGGAAGGAAGTAGCCTTGTCACTGTTATGGCCATATAAGCACTTCAGATTTCGTTTTCTTTCCATTTTTAGACACATATAGTTTTCATGATAGAATTGTCAGTGTGGAATGCTTGGAGGCTTTTCGAGGGAACAGTATACGGTGAAAGTTTTTAAGGCGACTTATGTGAGTATGAGACGTTCTCACAATCTGAGATCTTAGAATCCCACAATCCCACACGTCCACATGTCTTTCCCGTTCCCAAGGTTTATGTTTGATGTTGTATTTCAATAACTTTATTAAACTTCCTTGCCAATCCTTTAAGAAGATTTCCTTCCGGATTTCACGTTTGTTGACTTGTGTTAGGTTATGAAACCATGAGCTGTGCTTTCTTGCTTCTTTCCAAGACAGGGATCAGGACGAATGGATATTAGGAAAGATTTGTGTACTAGGCAAGACCTTATTACATCTCCACATATGCTAAATGCTGCTGCTGCTTATGGGAATTGGAATAAATATTGAGAAGAAGAAAAACAGCATATTGTGTGGACTTGTAAACAGGAGAAAAGCTAATCCGCATGACGTCTGTTGTGGATTTTTGGGGACATATATATATGGGTTCAATGGTTTAAGAAGGATATTATGTAACCAAAAATTTCACCAGATCCGGAAGTGGGACAATGCACATTCGATTTTAAACATGCAACCGGAAAACTCACTGGAAGCTGCATGGATGTAGTTTTGGTGTCGGTTTGGTATGTACAGTTGTTGTGCATGCCGAGATCGGTTAATCTCTAAAATATGAAATACCAGCGGGCCCACAGGCCCTTGCCGGGCCTCGCAGGTAGATTTAGTCGCTGATATCATCTAAAGTGTAACCGGGTGCTTTACAAAATACGGATAAATCTCTAAGTTCCGGGTAGATAACATATAAATCTGTACATTGGGAAAGTATACATCATGCCCGCCATATTTTGCAACGTTGGTGGCCGCCTAACGTTGCACAAATAATGGCTCGGCAAATTTTAGTCAAACTTCACTGAAAAGTTTCGAGAAATGCAACATGGCTTCGTCAGCTTTCAAGTTCAATTATACGTCAGCGGCGTTGCATTTCTCTCAACTTTTCTGCTCGTTTAACTATATAATTTATGTTGAGGCTTGTGTCATTTTGAACGGGGAGTGTTGTGTATTTAATATGGAGTGTTATACCTTGCGGCTAGTATACATAATTTAATGTCGGTCTATCTTAGTTTATCAGTTTTTGTCTTATTCGTTTTACATGTTAATATGGATTCTCAGGTTGCTTACGTTTTTCAATTTTTTAAGGGTCAAGGGTCATGATTTGAGGGTTTTCCTTGCCTTTGGCCGGAGGTTCAGAGAAATAATAATCTAGTGAAAAAAAAAATAAAAAAATCTGCAGCCGTTTTTAAATGCATAGACTTTGACAATTTTGTCGACAAACAGACATTGTTCAAAAGCCGATTATGTATATGGATGGATGTTATTGATAGATGTTTTGGATGAGTCAGCGATTCGTGGAAAAAGATCGAATAAGATTGACCACCCTCAGTATTCTTCATCTTTCTTGGGAAATTGAGTTCCTAGAACTGAGATGGTAGGCCAAGATGTCAAAGCAATTACACGAAAAACTTATGACAATTTTCTCGTTAGGAAAAGTGGGCTTAACTCTTTGAGTTTTTGAGGTTCTAGGAATTCAGTATACTGAAGGATTTTAGTCGGCTGGTTTGGTAAATGGAGAAGTTTGATAAGTGAAAAGTCACTCAGACTTTATGCAAAATTGTGTAAATAGATGAGAGTTCTGACAGCCGAATTTGTCTTTTAAAACTTTAGAATTACAACAAATAGACCGTAGTATGCGGTAAGTATTGAAGGAGTTGACTTGGTACGTTGTAGGCCCAAGTTCTCGACTGAATTAATTAATTGACCTGTCTACCACTGGCATTTCTTCTAAAAAGTCAGTAGACTAGGTCGTACTCGGTTTTAAGTTCAAGTACAGCAACAGGCATATTTCCGATAGGTTATGATGTGGTGAATAAATACCTGATAATATCTGAAATCCATATTCTTTAAAAACCAATGTTGAATGTACGAACTGCAGCTGATGCTTATCCGGTTGTGAATTGAATTGGATAGTTCGATCTTGAACTTTCAAATTACTATCATACTGTGAGGACTGGGTCTCCAAGAAACTCGTCGATGTTATGTCGAGGATTCCTAGCAAAAGCCAGGTCAAAAGGGATGAATGCACTGGCTATACCCTTAACTAGGATGAGATGACACAGAGATCACCTTTTAAAAAGTGCACAAACGACTGTTAAAATTCCGTGGATCTAAATAGGAAAGTTAACAAGCGGTAAACAGCTATAAACGAATAAGCCCACAGCAGGTGCAAGGCGAAGTCTTGTTAGGGTTATAATTTATAAATCCGATTTTTACCCGGTTTCGGGGCTTATCTCGAATTTCGGTCTTTTTCACAATTGTTATTGCATATCCGAATTCATTGTTAAATTTCGGTAAAAATGTTATATCCTATGGCCACATTGATTGAAGTCAAGTTTTGTTATAAATTAGATTTTTACCCGGTTTTTCGACTACAGCTGAAAATTTGAATGTGTATGACGCATTTTTTATTATTTTCGTGTTCACCATAAAATTACGGTTCGATTGGTGTATCATACTCATTTTATTCATTTTGGAGGTTTTGTACTTAATTGTGGTACTGTATTCTACTAAAGAGAAATCATCTCTCAGTAAAAACTTGAAAACTAACACTAACGCAATTTAGAATTCTGAAATGAAATCAACATCAATATAAGGACCCGTTTCTTAAAATCATATTCTTGTCAATTTGCTTCTTTCCACCATGATGAAATCAAGTCGATGACAATAGTGAAGAATCGAGAATGGCAAGCAAGCATCTCAAAGGAAAATCTAATAGACTGCTGGGGCCCACAGAATCCGTAGAAATATCAAATATAGGACTTGGGTTTTAAAACTTTCTGGGAAATGTGGTAACTTTCTTGGTCGCAAACTTTACTTTTAGTCGGGCTTATTGAATTGCCCTGAAACTGGGTTAGCTATTTCAATTTAAGAGACACAAAATTCTTGAAAATCATTCCTTTGTCCCTCTCCAAGTTTGCAGTTCTTTTATTGTTGATACTTGATAGTTTCTAGTAGTTGGACCCTTGTTAGTTAGACCGATTCCTTTTCGCGTAGGCAGCATAAACAAAAGAATACAAACCTCTACATCAGCTATACCAATAACCGTTTCATAGTCCATCGTTCAGGAAGCCTACAAACAAGATGAAGTTCGTGTAGGTTCAGCAAACGTGTAGCAAGTATTAGCTGTTTGTAGTACAAAAGAAACTTGTTCAACAAATCCAGACCTGGAAGCATAAAAATCAAAAGGGGCCTACTTTCACGGTCAGAGAATCCTAGCCATTATACAGTATACAAACATAGTACATCCATACCTTTACACCTCAGCTATGGTTGTGGACTTAGGTGTTCGTAATTATGATGCTTTCTGATCAACTACCTACTTACTTTAAGAGTGCGAGATGAAGTGTCACGAGGAAACTTATTTACAGAATCACAAAGGAAAGTAATGATCAAAGACGAAGAAAAGTTTACACGTTTTTAGCCAGGCCTCTTCCAAGGATCCACGTGTTGGGGATTTAGGCCAAGAGTAAAGGGGGACTGATTTGAGTGGCCCTTACGTCTTATTAAATCCTTCCAACACGTCCCGTTTAGCTCTCTGATTTTAATTACTTTTAGTCTTCTATGTGATGAATTGATAAATAGCTCCGAAGTAGTCTGAACTCTGAGTCCGTCGGTGGGGGATGGAGTTTTGGAGGCAGTAAACAATTCTGAGGCTCGGGACGAATTCAATAGCTGGTTTATAATTTCTTGTCAACTATTTTATTCAATCTCAAGTTCTCAACTTCCAACACATTTTGACATTATAAAGTAAACTATTTTAATATATTGAAGGCAAAGTCAGATTAAGATGGCCTAATTCCCATAAGCTAGAAAATGGGGAAAACGACAATACAATATGGAATGTCTTACAGTTTTAATCTCCCAATTTCCAACTGGCTGTTAAATCGGTCTACTTTTTAATCCTGCATTTTTTAGAAAAGCAGATAGGCAGTTAATTAATTGGAATTTTGGACTCGAGTCACTCGATTGTCGGAGGCTCATAGCTCATTCCCCGTACTTGAATTAAATGAAGGGACATACGATTGTAATACGTGTGTATTGTGATACGCGCTATCGCATTCCTATTCCTACATGTTATAAATGGCATTATGGATCTTTCGAATTTCTCGAAAATTCTGTAAATATTTCTTATGCCTTATTTCAATACTTCCGGTAACATTTGTCGTATAAGCAAACTATTTAAACACAGCAATACCTATCCAATAGAGAACTTGAAAGATAATGCATTCTGGAATTTTGTGGAAGTTTGGACAGTTGAGAAGTTGGGACTCGAGACATAAATTTATAATTGCCGTTCATTTTAATCCATGTCAAGTCAGGGTAGAATGAGTTATTTCAGAGGGACTTCATTATCCAAATGCAAACCTATTGCTATTTTTGAAGAACAAGTAGAAATATTTTTTGCGGAGGTAGTTTATACTCTTTCTTATTTTGGATGGTGGATTATTTTTTAATGGAACTAAATATCGGTGAAATGGGAATGGTTAAAAAATGGGATCATGAGTTGATTTTGTTTTAAAATGATCAATTAAAAAAATATTTCATATCCTTATTAAGGGCACAGTGGAGTTGGATTTTGGATGAGTTCTAAATCTCCAACTCAGATAAAGTGAACAAAGCTGAACTACTTCAGAATTTGCTTTGGTCACTTCAGTACTGGTGGGAAATTTTGATATGGTCTAAT